>CM051234.1:635220057-635410057 GCA_027917425.1 Gastrophryne carolinensis
ACTGGAGGGAAAAGACATGGAAGGGGATTCCTGGGGAACTGATAAGGGGTCCAAGTGATTCCTATAGCAGTTCACAAGTTATGGTGGTTGGAGCTATTGTATCAAATGCCAGATACAACCGGAAGGCTATTGAACTCCCCCGCTCTAACTCATCACTACAGATTACCAATGAATTGAAAGTGAGAGTTGAGTTCACTCCCTAAATCAGCGTTTCTCAACCTGTGGGTCGGGACCCCAGCGGGGTCGAATGACCAAGACACAGGGGTCGCCTAAAGCCAATCGGAAAATACATATTTCCAATGGCTTTAGCCGCTGAGAAGTCGCGTTACCGTCTGCAGCAGCGCTATTCAGCTGGAACGCAGGCCGTTATGGATGCGCGTTCCAAACTAAATGCCTGCGCGCATGCACAGATGTGATTGCATCATCTCTCCGGGACCTAAGGGGCGGGGGGAACGCTCCACAGTCCATAGCAGCGCATTACGTGGGTCCGGCGCTTGCTGACATCATCAGTGGGCGGACACAGGAAACGCCAGAGGACAGGAGCCAAGAGGCGAGACGCCTGCTGGTGTAATAAAGGTTAATAATGTAAAAACAGTGCACACACCATACACACAATACTGTGTAAGTGTAAGATGCTTTGTGTGTAATCATAACACAGTACACAAAGCAGCTTACACTTACACAAAGCACCAGACATTTACACAGTGTCTTATACTATAAGAGACACTATAAGATGTAGTTCACACTGTTCCCCAATGTATAATTATCTCCCATTAGAGATGAGCGAACTTTTGAAAAATTCGATTCGACTGATTCGCCGAATTTTCCGACAAAAATCGTTTCGACCCGAATAAATTCGCGACGAATCGCTATTAAAAACGGCTATTTCTGAGCCTCCTACAGCCTCAATAGGGTTGTAAACCATTCAGCCTTGCTGTAACACGCACAGGATGCGTGCTGGGTTTGTTAAATAATACTTTGAAGAAATATCACATGCAGATCAGAGGCATCGCTAATAGAATCGCAGAGCGGCACAATTGCAGAGAGTTGAAGTGGCATCACTATGAGGGGCAGAAGGAGCCCAAATATACACTGGAGTTGGCCTCAGGAGCCCAAAAATTGGATGAATCACACCCTGGAGTTGGCAGAAGTTGGCAGCAGCAGCAGGAGCCCAAATATACACTGGAGTTGGCTTCAGGAGCCCAAAAATTGGATGAATCACACCCTGGAGTTGGCAGAAGTTGGCAGCAGCAGGAGCAGGAGCCCAAATATACACTGGAGTTGGCCTCAGGAGCCCAAAAATTGGATGAATCACACCCTGGAGTTGGCAGAAGTTGGCAGCAGCAGCAGCAGGAGCCCAAATATACACTGGAGTTGGCCTCAGGAGCCCAAAAATTGGATGAATCACACCCTGGAGTTGGCAGGAGTTGACAGTAGTAGCAGCAGGAGCCCAAATATACACTGGAGTTGGCTTCAGGAGCCCAAAAATTGGATGAATCACACCCTGGAGTTGGCAGAAGTTGGCAGCAGCAGCAGCAGGAGCCCAAATATACACTGGAGTTGGCCTCAGGAGCCCAAAAATTGGATGAATCACACCCTGGAGTTGGCAGAAGTTGGCAGTAGTAGCAGCAGGAGCCCAAATATACACTGGAGTTGGCTTCAGGAGCCCAAAAATTGGATGAATCACACCCTGGAGTTGGCAGAAGTTGGCAGCAGCAGCAGCAGCAGGAGCCCAAATATACACTGGAGTTGGCTTCAGGAGCCCAAAAATTGGATGAATCACACCCTGGAGTTGGCAGAAGTTGGCAGCAGCAGGAGCAGGAGCCCAAATATACACTGGAGTTGGCCTCAGGAGCCCAAAAATTGGATGAATCACACCCTGGAGTTGGCAGAAGTTGGCAGCAGCAGGAGCAGGAGCCCAAATATACACTGGAGTTGGCCTCAGGAGCCCAAAAATTGGATGAATCACACCCTGGAGTTGGCAGAAGTTGGCAGCAGCAGCAGCAGGAGCCCAAATATACACTGGAGTTGGCCTCAGGAGCCCAAAAATTGGATGAATCACACCCTGGAGTTGGCAGGAGTTGACAGTAGTAGCAGCAGGAGCCCAAATATACACTGGAGTTGGCTTCAGGAGCCCAAAAATTGGATGAATCACACCCTGGAGTTGGCAGAAGTTGGCAGCAGCAGCAGCAGGAGCCCAAATATACACTGGAGTTGGCCTCAGGAGCCCAAAAATTGGATGAATCACACCCTGGAGTTGGCAGAAGTTGGCAGTAGTAGCAGCAGGAGCCCAAATATACACTGGAGTTGGCTTCAGGAGCCCAAAAATTGGATGAATCACACCCTGGAGTTGGCAGAAGTTGGCAGCAGCAGCAGCAGCAGGAGCCCAAATATACACTGGAGTTGGCTTCAGGAGCCCAAAAATTGGATGAATCACACCCTGGAGTTGGCAGAAGTTGGCAGCAGCAGGAGCAGGAGCCCAAATATACACTGGAGTTGGCCTCAGGAGCCCAAAAATTGGATGAATCACACCCTGGAGTTGGCAGAAGTTGGCAGCAGCAGCAGCAGGAGCCCAAATATACACTGGAGCTGGCCTCAGGAGCCCAAAATTGGATGAATCACACCCTGGAGTTGGCAGGAGTTGACAGTAGTAGCAGCAGGAGCCCAAATATACACTGGAGTTGGCTTCAGGAGCCCAAAAATTGGATGAATCACACCCTGGAGTTGGCAGAAGTTGGCAGCAGCAGCAGCAGGAGCCCAAATATACACTGGAGTTGGCCTCAGGAGCCCAAAAATTGGATGAATCACACCCTGGAGTTGGCAGAAGTTGGCAGTAGTAGCAGCAGGAGCCCAAATATACACTGGAGTTGGCTTCAGGAGCCCAAAAATTGGATGAATCACACCCTGGAGTTGGCAGAAGTTGGCAGTAGCAGCAGCAGGAGCCCAAATATACACTGGAGTTGGCTTCAGGAGCCCAAAAATTGGATGAATCACACCCTGGAGTTGGCAGAAGTTGGCAGCAGCAGCAGCAGGAGCCCAAATATACACTGGAGTTGGCTTCAGGAGCCCAAAAATTGGATGAATCACACCCTGGAGTTGGCAGGAGTTGACAGTAGCAGCAGCAGGAGCCCAAATATACACTGGAGTTGGCCTCAGGAGCCCAAAAATTGGATGAATCACACCCTGGAGTTGGCAGAAGTTGGCAGTAGCAGCAGCAGGAGCCCAAAAAATGGCCTAAAGACATAAATATGTTTTGCACCATTTGTAAAGTGTAAAACGTGGCACCATGCTGAATCTAGTCGCATGCATCAGGCATTGGTGGGTGGAAATCCTGGCTGATCCATCCCTGATTCATTTTGACAAAGGTGAGTCTCTCCACATTTTTAGTTGACAGACGAGTTCTCCTCGCCGTAACTATGGCCCCCGCCGCACTAAACACCCGCTCAGATGGCACGCTACTTGCCGGGCAGGACAGCTTTTCCAGGGCAAACTCTGCTAGTTGCGGCCACAAATCAAGTTTGGCTGCCCAGAAGTCCAGCGGATCCTCAAGGTGTGTTGGCATGGTCATGTCAAAGTATGACATGACCTGCTGGTTCAGGTCCTGCTCCAGGTCTTCCTGCTGCTCATGAGTAGCCTCACTATGCGGGTGTAGAAAGCTACTCATTAGCGACTGAAGACTGAGGCTGCTGCTGCTGATGGAGCTTCTGCTGCTGCTGCTGCCAACCCCCCCAGCGGCCATGGCAGTGGAATGTCTTTGTAGTAGTTGAGTTTGTCCTCCCTCTCGGTGGGTTTAAAAAATGCCCCCATTTTGTGCCGGAAGCGAGGGTCCAATAAGGTGGACAGCCAGAAGTCATCCCGCCGACAGATGGAAACAATTCTGGGGTCACTACGCAAGCATGTGAGCATGCTTCGTGCCATTTGCGCAAGTGACTCGGATGGACTACCTGTCTCCATCTCCACTGCATACTGCCACGGTGTGCCCGGGTCCTCTGTCTCTCCTTCCTCAAAAACCTCTAGCTCCTCTGGCTGCTCCTGCTCCTCCTCTCCTGTCCGCTGACTAGATAAACCAGCCATTTCGCCAAGCCTAAACTGTGTTTCGCTGGGCAACTCCTCCTCCTCCTCTTCCTCCTCCTCCTCCTCCAGTTCAGCTCCAACGGGGTTCATGTGGCCGTAAGATGTAAACGCCATGTCTCCAGTGCCCTGACCAGCCATGGTTTCCAACATGTGCTGTAGTACATGAAGCAGTGGAATCACGTCGTTCATCCCGTAATCCTGCCGACTGACAAATAAAGTGGCTTCCTCAAAGGGCCTGAGCAAACGGCAGGTGTCACGTATGAGCTGCCACTGGTTGACATTGAAGTTACACAGGGGAGTCCCCCTATCTGCTTGGATCATCAGGAAATCCGTGATGGCTTTTCTCTGTTCATATAATCGGTCCAACATGTGAAGGGTGGAATTCCAACGGGTGGAAACATCGCAAATCAGACTATGTTGGGGGATACCATTCTGACGCTGTAGCTCAAGAAGGGTGTGTTTGGCGGTGTAGGAGTGGCTGAAGTGCATGCAAAGTTTCCGTGAAGTTGTTAGGATGTCCTGCAGATGGGGGGAACACTTCAGAAACCGCTTGACAACCAGATTGAAGACGTGAGCCATGCAGGGGGCATGGGTCAGGCTTCCTTGGCGCAGCGCAGACAAAATGTTCTTCCCATTGTCGGTAACCATGATTCCCATTTTAAGTTTTCTCGGAGTAAGCCATGTTTGGATTTCCTGATGAATACATTTAAGCAGTTCCTCCCCTGTGTGACTCCGTTCGCCAAGACAAACCATGTGAAGCACTGCGTGACACCTCCGTGCCCTGCACACATGGTAGACTGGAGGGGCACTGAGACTTGAGCCTACAGTGGAGGGTGAGGAGATGGCGGAGGATGAGGAGGCCGAGTCGCACGGTGTCACAGGCCCAATGGGCAGAGAGCGCGGAGGCCGAAGCGGCGTGACCTGTCCAAGTTGCTGCTGCAAAGGGACCACATTCACCCAGTGGGCCGTAAACGACATGTACTGCCCCTGACCGTAGTTACAGCTCCAGATGTCGGCGCTGCCATGTATTTTGCTACACACCGACAGGCTCAAGGACTGGCCCACCTTCTGTTCAACAAAAGTGTGCAGCGCTGGTACTGCCTTCTTGGCAAAGAAATGACGGCTTGGGACTCTCCACCTCGGCTCGGCACAAGCCATCAGTTCTCTGAAAGGTGCAGATTCCACCACCTGAAAAGGGAGCGACTGCAGCACCAGCAACTTGGACAGGAGCACATTCAGCTTCTGCGCCGTAGGATGAGTGGGCGCATACTGCTGTCTCTTGGACATGGCTTCGCTGATGGATTGCTGGCGGGATGCATGACTTGGAGGAGGAGGAGGAGGAGCAGGAGCGACAGAGGATGGGTGTGACGCACAGCTGCCTTCGGCTGAGGTGCTGGAGCCTTGGCTGGCAGAAATTGGGAGCTCACTTGGTGAGGAAGCAGACTGGACCACCCCTTGGGAGCCTCGGTTCTCCCAGGTCGTTTTATGGTGACGCATCATATGTTGACGCAGGGCCGTGGTGCCAACATTTGGACCCTGGCCACGCTTCACCTTTTGCCTACATATCTTGCATGTGGCCATGTTACCCTCCTGCGGATGCCTCAGGAAAAACTGCCACACTGCCGAGTAGCTACTTTTCCCACCCCCTGGCCTCACTGATTCACTGCTGCTGTTGCCAACTCCAGGAACCCCTGCTCCACTACCTCCCGATAAGGTAGACTGCCGCACAGCAGGTGCTCTACCCCGGCCCCGGCCCCGGCCGGCTCCAGCCTTTGGAATTGTGCCCCCATGCTGACTGCTACCACCTTGCTGCCTCAGCTGCTGACTCCGGGGCAACCTGCGCCCCTCTTCTCCTGATGATGACGATGAAGCCCCTTCATCACCCGGCTCCCAAGTGCGATCGGCTTCATCGTCATCATCATCATCATCACCGGGTTGTGGCTGTACGTCACTGATGTTCGTGGATTCGTCAACAGTGTCTGGCGCAGGAGCTGGAACGCTCGCAGCACCCACGACACTGTCCACATCACTATTTGTCTGCCTAGCTAAAGAAGCCACCTCCATTTCTTGGCTGGGCAGTAGCTGCTGACTGTCCTCCTGTATCTGATCGTCCTCCTCACTAAAGAGTGGAGCTGAACCCAAAGCATAGGATACGTCGCTGGGGGAGGGAACGGCGTAGGACAGAGGCAATGGGAGGACAGGGACTGCTCTCGGGGCATGCCAACTCAGGGTTGTGTCAGAGGAACCTACCGACCCTAGACTGGGGGTCTCAGATGTAAGTTGTGATGATGTTGTTGATGAGCGCGTCAGCCAATCTACCACGGCAGATGCGTTACTGGTGGAGACCCGACCGCTAGCAGATACTGGCAGATTAGGTCTCTCAGCGTGACTCCTGCTGCTACTGGCCCCCAGTCTGATGCGAGCTCTGCCTGCGGAATCTTGGCCTCTGCCACTCCTCTTTTCACTTCCAGGCACTTGTCTGCCCGACATAGTCTAACTGGCGTGGTAGTAGGTGATATTTTAAGAACCCCCAGGCAGCAGTGGGTCTATATAAAACAGAATATAATGCACACCAAAAGTGAGCAGTAACACTCAGCCTCCAACAGGCCTGCTTAGTGTAAATAAGAGAGCTGCTTAGTGTAAATAAAGAGGGGTATGCTATGTTACAGAATGGGATGCCTCAACAGAAGTGCACCTGGCAGGCAGCAGTAAGCCTATGCCCAGCAAAAGTGTCTTATAATATAAATATAATAAGAGCAAATGCTTATATGGTCTTAAACAGAGGCTGCTTTAGTCACAGAATGGGATGCCCTGGGCAGGAATGGACCTGGCAGGGTCCAGTAGGGCTTTGGCCAGCAAAAGTGTCTTTATCAGGCTAATTTCAAATATGATAAGAGCAAATGCTTATATGGTCTTAAACAGAGGCTGCTGTAGTCACAGAATGGGATGCCCCGGGCAGGAATCGACCTGGCAGGGTCCAGTAGGGCTTTGGCCAGCAAAAGTGTCTTTATCAGGCCTGATTTCTATGAGAATAAGTGCAAATGTTTATTATGCTATTAAATAGAGGCTGCTTTAGTCACAGAATGGGATGCCAGTGCCACAAAAACCAGAGAGCATGCACAGCAAAAGTGTCTTTATCAGGCCTGATTTCTATGAGAATAAGTGCAAATGGTTATTATGCTATTAAATAGAGGCTGCTTTAGTCACAGAATGGGATGCCAGTGCCACAAAAACCAGAGAGCATGCACAGCAAAAGTGTCTTTGTCAGGCCTGATTTCTATGAGAATAAGTGCAAATGTTTATTATGCTATTAAATAGAGGCTGCTTTAGTCACAGAATGGGATGCCAGTGCCACAAAAACCAGAGAGCATGCACAGCAAAAGTGTCTTTATCAGGCCTGATTTCTATGAGAATAAGTGCAAATGTTTATTATGCTATTAAATAGAGGCTGCTTTAGTCACAGAATGGGATGCCAGTGCCACAAAAACCAGAGAGCATGCACAGCAAAAGTGTCTTTATCAGGCCTGATTTCTATGAGAATAAGTGCAAATGTTTATTATGCTATTAAATAGAGGCTGCTTTAGTCACAGAATGGGATGCCAGTGCCACAAAAACCAGAGAGCATGCACAGCAAAAGTGTCTTTATCAGGCCTGATTTCTATGAGAATAAGTGCAAATGTTTATTATGCTATTAAATAGAGGCTGCTTTAGTCACAGAATGGGATGCCAGTGCCACAAAAACCAGAGAGCATGCACAGCAAAAGTGTCTTTATCAGGCCTGATTTCTATGAGAATAAGTGCAAATGTTTATTATGCTATTAAATAGAGGCTGCTTTAGTCACAGAATGGGATGCCAGTGCCACAAAAACCAGAGAGCATGCACAGCAAAAGTGTCTTTATCAGGCCTGATTTCTATGAGAATAAGTGCAAATGTTTATTATGCTATTAAATAGAGGCTGCTTTAGTCACAGAATGGGATGCCAGTGCCACAAAAACCAGAGAGCATGCACAGCAAAAGTGTCTTTATCAGGCCTGATTTCTATGAGAATAAGTGCAAATGTTTATTATGCTATTAAATAGAGGCTGCTTTAGTCACAGAATGGGATGCCAGTGCCACAAAAACCAGAGAGCATGCACAGCAAAAGTGTCTTTATCAGGCCTGATTTCTATGAGAATAAGTGCAAATGGTTATTATGCTATTAAATAGAGGCTGCTTTAGTCACAGAATGGGATGCCAGTGCCACAAAAACCAGAGAGCATGCACAGCAAAAGTGTCTTTATCAGGCCTGATTTCTATGAGAATAAGTGCAAATGTTTATTATGCTATTAAATAGAGGCTGCTTTAGTCACAGAATGGGATGCCAGTGCCACAAAAACCAGAGAGCATGCACAGCAAAAGTGTCTTTATCAGGCCTGATTTCTATGAGAATAAGTGCAAATGTTTATTATGCTATTAAATAGAGGCTGCTTTAGTCACAGAATGGGATGCCAGTGCCACAAAAACCAGAGAGCATGCACAGCAAAAGTGTCTTTATCAGGCCTGATTTCTATGAGAATAAGTGCAAATGTTTATTATGCTATTAAATAGAGGCTGCTTTAGTCACAGAATGGGATGCCAGTGCCACAAAAACCAGAGAGCATGCACAGCAAAAGTGTCTTTATCAGGCCTGATTTCTATGAGAATAAGTGCAAATGTTTATTATGCTATTAAATAGAGGCTGCTTTAGTCACAGAATGGGATGCCAGTGCCACAAAAACCAGAGAGCATGCACAGCAAAAGTGTCTTTATCAGGCCTGATTTCTATGAGAATAAGTGCAAATGTTTATTATGCTATTAAATAGAGGCTGCTTTAGTCACAGAATGGGATGCCAGTGCCACAAAAACCAGAGAGCATGCACAGCAAAAGTGTCTTTGTCAGGCCTGATTTCTATGAGAATAAGTGCAAATGTTTATTATGCTATTAAATAGAGGCTGCTTTAGTCACAGAATGGGATGCCAGTGCCACAAAAACCAGAGAGCATGCACAGCAAAAGTGTCTTTATCAGGCCTGATTTCTATGAGAATAAGTGCAAATGTTTATTATGCTATTAAATAGAGGCTGCTTTAGTCACAGAATGGGATGCCAGTGCCACAAAAACCAGAGAGCATGCACAGCAAAAGTGTCTTTATCAGGCCTGATTTCTATGAGAATAAGTGCAAATGTTTATTATGCTATTAAATAGAGGCTGCTTTAGTCACAGAATGGGATGCCAGTGCCACAAAAACCAGAGAGCATGCACAGCAAAAGTGTCTTTATCAGGCCTGATTTCTATGAGAATAAGTGCAAATGTTTATTATGCTATTAAATAGAGGCTGCTTTAGTCACAGAATGGGATGCCAGTGCCACAAAAACCAGAGAGCATGCACAGCAAAAGTGTCTTTATCAGGCCTGATTTCTATGAGAATAAGTGCAAATGTTTATTATGCTATTAAATAGAGGCTGCTTTAGTCACAGAATGGGATGCCAGTGCCACAAAAACCAGAGAGCATGCACAGCAAAAGTGTCTTTATCAGGCCTGATTTCTATGAGAATAAGTGCAAATGTTTATTATGCTATTAAATAGAGGCTGCTTTAGTCACAGAATGGGATGCCAGTGCCACAAAAACCAGAGAGCATGCACAGCAAAAGTGTCTTTATCAGGCCTGATTTCTATGAGAATAAGTGCAAATGTTTATTATGCTATTAAATAGAGGCTGCTTTAGTCACAGAATGGGATGCCAGTGCCACAAAAACCAGAGAGCATGCACAGCAAAAGTGTCTTTATCAGGCCTGATTTCTATGAGAATAAGTGCAAATGTTTATTATGCTATTAAATAGAGGCTGCTTTAGTCACAGAATGGGATGCCAGTGCCACAAAAACCAGAGAGCATGCACAGCAAAAGTGTCTTTATCAGGCCTGATTTCTATGAGAATAAGTGCAAATGTTTATTATGCTATTAAATAGAGGCTGCTTTAGTCACAGAATGGGATGCCAGTGCCACAAAAACCAGAGAGCATGCACAGCAAAAGTGTCTTTATCAGGCCTGATTTCTATGAGAATAAGTGCAAATGTTTATTATGCTATTAAATAGAGGCTGCTTTAGTCACAGAATGGGATGCCAGTGCCACAAAAACCAGAGAGCATGCACAGCAAAAGTGTCTTTGTCAGGCCTGATTTCTATGAGAATAAGTGCAAATGTTTATTATGCTATTAAATAGAGGCTGCTTTAGTCACAGAATGGGATGCCAGTGCCACAAAAACCAGAGAGCATGCACAGCAAAAGTGTCTTTATCAGGCCTGATTTCTATGAGAATAAGTGCAAATGTTTATTATGCTATTAAATAGAGGCTGCTTTAGTCACAGAATGGGATGCCAGTGCCACAAAAACCAGAGAGCATGCACAGCAAAAGTGTCTTTATCAGGCCTGATTTCTATGAGAATAAGTGCAAATGTTTATTATGCTATTAAATAGAGGCTGCTTTAGTCACAGAATGGGATGCCAGTGCCACAAAAACCAGAGAGCATGCACAGCAAAAGTGTCTTTATCAGGCCTGATTTCTATGAGAATAAGTGCAAATGTTTATTATGCTATTAAATAGAGGCTGCTTTAGTCACAGAATGGGATGCCAGTGCCACAAAAACCAGAGAGCATGCACAGCAAAAGTGTCTTTATCAGGCCTGATTTCTATGAGAATAAGTGCAAATGTTTATTATGCTATTAAATAGAGGCTGCTTTAGTCACAGAATGGGATGCCAGTGCCACAAAAACCAGAGAGCATGCACAGCAAAAGTGTCTTTATCAGGCCTGATTTCTATGAGAATAAGTGCAAATGTTTATTATGCTATTAAATAGAGGCTGCTTTAGTCACAGAATGGGATGCCAGTGCCACAAAAACCAGAGAGCATGCACAGCAAAAGTGTCTTTATCAGGCCTGATTTCTATGAGAATAAGTGCAAATGTTTATTATGCTATTAAATAGAGGCTGCTTTAGTCACAGAATGGGATGCCAGTGCCACAAAAACCAGAGAGCATGCACAGCAAAAGTGTCTTTATCAGGCCTGATTTCTATGAGAATAAGTGCAAATGTTTATTATGCTATTAAATAGAGGCTGCTTTAGTCACAGAATGGGATGCCAGTGCCACAAAAACCAGAGAGCATGCACAGCAAAAGTGTCTTTATCAGGCCTGATTTCTATGAGAATAAGTGCAAATGTTTATTATGCTATTAAATAGAGGCTGCTTTAGTCACAGAATGGGATGCCAGTGCCACAAAAACCAGAGAGCATGCACAGCAAAAGTGTCTTTATCAGGCCTGATTTCTATGAGAATAAGTGCAAATGTTTATTATGCTATTAAATAGAGGCTGCTTTAGTCACAGAATGGGATGCCAGTGCCACAAAAACCAGAGAGCATGCACAGCAAAAGTGTCTTTGTCAGGCCTGATTTCTATGAGAATAAGTGCAAATGTTTATTATGCTATTAAATAGAGGCTGCTTTAGTCACAGAATGGGATGCCAGTGCCACAAAAACCAGAGAGCATGCACAGCAAAAGTGTCTTTATCAGGCCTGATTTCTATGAGAATAAGTGCAAATGTTTATTATGCTATTAAATAGAGGCTGCTTTAGTCACAGAATGGGATGCCAGTGCCACAAAAACCAGAGAGCATGCACAGCAAAAGTGTCTTTATCAGGCCTGATTTCTATGAGAATAAGTGCAAATGTTTATTATGCTATTAAATAGAGGCTGCTTTAGTCACAGAATGGGATGCCAGTGCCACAAAAACCAGAGAGCATGCACAGCAAAAGTGTCTTTATCAGGCCTGATTTCTATGAGAATAAGTGCAAATGTTTATTATGCTATTAAATAGAGGCTGCTTTAGTCACAGAATGGGATGCCAGTGCCACAAAAACCAGAGAGCATGCACAGCAAAAGTGTCTTTATCAGGCCTGATTTCTATGAGAATAAGTGCAAATGTTTATTATGCTATTAAATAGAGGCTGCTTTAGTCACAGAATGGGATGCCAGTGCCACAAAAACCAGAGAGCATGCACAGCAAAAGTGTCTTTATCAGGCCTGATTTCTATGAGAATAAGTGCAAATGTTTATTATGCTATTAAATAGAGGCTGCTTTAGTCACAGAATGGGATGCCAGTGCCACAAAAACCAGAGAGCATGCACAGCAAAAGTGTCTTTATCAGGCCTGATTTCTATGAGAATAAGTGCAAATGTTTATTATGCTATTAAATAGAGGCTGCTTTAGTCACAGAATGGGATGCCAGTGCCACAAAAACCAGAGAGCATGCACAGCAAAAGTGTCTTTATCAGGCCTGATTTCTATGAGAATAAGTGCAAATGTTTATTATGCTATTAAATAGAGGCTGCTTTAGTCACAGAATGGGATGCCAGTGCCACAAAAACCAGAGAGCATGCACAGCAAAAGTGTCTTTATCAGGCCTGATTTCTATGAGAATAAGTGCAAATGTTTATTATGCTATTAAATAGAGGCTGCTTTAGTCACAGAATGGGATGCCAGTGCCACAAAAACCAGAGAGCATGCACAGCAAAAGTGTCTTTGTCAGGCCTGATTTCTATGAGAATAAGTGCAAATGTTTATTATGCTATTAAATAGAGGCTGCTTTAGTCACAGAATGGGATGCCAGTGCCACAAAAACCAGAGAGCATGCACAGCAAAAGTGTCTTTATCAGGCCTGATTTCTATGAGAATAAGTGCAAATGTTTATTATGCTATTAAATAGAGGCTGCTTTAGTCACAGAATGGGATGCCAGTGCCACAAAAACCAGAGAGCATGCACAGCAAAAGTGTCTTTATCAGGCCTGATTTCTATGAGAATAAGTGCAAATGTTTATTATGCTATTAAATAGAGGCTGCTTTAGTCACAGAATGGGATGCCAGTGCCACAAAAACCAGAGAGCATGCACAGCAAAAGTGTCTTTATCAGGCCTGATTTCTACGAGAATAAGTGCAAATGTTTATTTTGCTATTAAATAGAGGCTGCTTTAGTCACAGAATCGGATGCCAGTGCCACAAAAACCAGAGAGCATGCACAGCAAAAGTGTCTTTATCAGGCCTGATTTCTATGAGAATAAGTGCAAATGTTTATTATGCTATTAAATAGAGGCTGCTTTAGTCACAGAATGGGATGCCAGTGCCACAAAAACCAGAGAGCATGCACAGCAAAAGTGTCTTTGTCAGGCCTGATTTCTATGAGAATAAGTGCAAATGTTTATTATGCTATTAAATAGAGGCTGCTTTAGTCACAGAATGGGATGCCAGTGCCACAAAAACCAGAGAGCATGCACAGCAAAAGTGTCTTTATCAGGCCTGATTTCTATGAGAATAAGTGCAAATGTTTATTATGCTATTAAATAGAGGCTGCTTTAGTCACAGAATGGGATGCCAGTGCCACAAAAACCAGAGAGCATGCACAGCAAAAGTGTCTTTATCAGGCCTGATTTCTATGAGAATAAGTGCAAATGTTTATTATGCTATTAAATAGAGGCTGCTTTAGTCACAGAATGGGATGCCAGTGCCACAAAAACCAGAGAGCATGCACAGCAAAAGTGTCTTTATCAGGCCTGATTTCTATGAGAATAAGTGCAAATGTTTATTATGCTATTAAATAGAGGCTGCTTTAGTCACAGAATGGGATGCCAGTGCCACAAAAACCAGAGAGCATGCACAGCAAAAGTGTCTTTATCAGGCCTGATTTCTATGAGAATAAGTGCAAATGTTTATTATGCTATTAAATAGAGGCTGCTTTAGTCACAGAATGGGATGCCAGTGCCACAAAAACCAGAGAGCATGCACAGCAAAAGTGTCTTTGTCAGGCCTGATTTCTATGAGAATAAGTGCAAATGTTTATTATGCTATTAAATAGAGGCTGCTTTAGTCACAGAATGGGATGCCAGTGCCACAAAAACCAGAGAGCATGCACAGCAAAAGTGTCTTTATCAGGCCTGATTTCTATGAGAATAAGTGCAAATGTTTATTATGCTATTAAATAGAGGCTGCTTTAGTCACAGAATGGGATGCCAGTGCCACAAAAACCAGAGAGCATGCACAGCAAAAGTGTCTTTATCAGGCCTGATTTCTATGAGAATAAGTGCAAATGTTTATTATGCTATTAAATAGAGGCTGCTTTAGTCACAGAATGGGATGCCAGTGCCACAAAAACCAGAGAGCATGCACAGCAAAAGTGTCTTTATCAGGCCTGATTTCTATGAGAATAAGTGCAAATGTTTATTATGCTATTAAATAGAGGCTGCTTTAGTCACAGAATGGGATGCCAGTGCCACAAAAACCAGAGAGCATGCACAGCAAAAGTGTCTTTATCAGGCCTGATTTCTATGAGAATAAGTGCAAATGTTTATTATGCTATTAAATAGAGGCTGCTTTAGTCACAGAATGGGATGCCAGTGCCACAAAAACCAGAGAGCATGCACAGCAAAAGTGTCTTTATCAGGCCTGATTTCTATGAGAATAAGTGCAAATGTTTATTATGCTATTAAATAGAGGCTGCTTTAGTCACAGAATGGGATGCCAGTGCCACAAAAACCAGAGAGCATGCACAGCAAAAGTGTCTTTATCAGGCCTGATTTCTATGAGAATAAGTGCAAATGTTTATTATGCTATTAAATAGAGGCTGCTTTAGTCACAGAATGGGATGCCTCACAGCAGACTTAAGATCAGTTCAGTATATATGCACAGTTAGTTACTATAAGCAGCCTGAAAACGCTAACAAAGGCTGGATGAAAAAAAAAAATTCTCCCTGTCAGCCAGCTCCGTTTTTCCTACCTTTCCCTGGCTTTCTGTCTGTCTCCTGTCTGTCTCCTGCCTGTCTCCTGCCTGTCTCCAGCCTGTCCCTGTCTGTCCCTGTCTCCAGCCTGTCTCCAGCCTGTCTAACTGCCTCAGCTACACAGCGTTCTGTCTGTCTGTCACGAATGCAATAGAGAAATGAGGAAAAGCAAGATGGCCGCCGTTAAATACCGCTGTGTGACGTCACCGGGCTTGCTGGCTGCTGATAGGCTGCATGTGACTGCCCCAGCTTGCACTGGCGCGGGATACATGTCCAGACATGTCCCGCCCGCCATCTTAGAATGCCTGTAATGTAAATGAATGGATGTTAAAGGAAAACTTCGAGTGATCGAATCGCGGGGAAATTCGGATTCGATCCGAATCGAATTTTTCCTGAAATTCGGATCGAATCCGGGTTCGTCCGGATCGATTCGCTCATCCCTATCTCCCATATCTCCCACTATTTTCCCATATTCTGAATGAGGAAACTGCTGTAATCAGCGGTTTCCGGCATTGAATCCGCCTCCCATTGATTTCATTGTGAGTGCGGCGGATTTTGTGGAAGAAAGCTCCCGAGAATCTCGAGTTACCACACAGTCCGCCGCAGCCTCCTGTTAATTTCAATAAGAGGCGGAGAAATGACAGTTTCCGACACATGCTATGTGTCACGGATATCTCAAGGGAGATATCCATTAATAAAGAGTGACCAATAATTAGAGTACTGCAAGGCAGAGAGACTGGGATTGTGCAGCAAACACAATGTGTTTATTGTGAGAAACAAGCAAACAAACACTCTGATTGCTATACATACAGTGCAGTGAGGAAAAACATACAGACACGAAGTCCAGTCCAAAGTAGTCCAAAAAGCAAACAGAAGTGAACCCAATGGTTCACAAGGAAGTTCAGGATTCAGGATTCCCCAATGTATAATTATCTCCCATATCTCCCACTTATTTTCCCATATTCTGAATGAGGAAACTGCTGAAATCAGAGGTTTCCGGCATTGAATCCGCCTCCCATTGATTTCATTGTGAGTGCGGCGGATTTTGTGGAAGAGAGCTCCCGAGAATCTCGAGTTACCACACAGTCCGCCGAAGCCTCCTGTTAATTTCAATAAGAGGCGGAGAAATGACAGTTTCCGACACATGCTATGCCATGGTAAAATGTTATTTATTGGAACTAGTAATAAATATAAATATTTCAAAATATGTTTAAATTATGTTTGATTTGTAGCAATGAGAATACAGAATGCATATCAGATATTTACATTCCGAACCATAACTGTAGCAAAATTACAGTTTTGAAGTAGCCACTGTAGCGATAACCTTTATCGCCGGAGGGCTTCCCCGCCAGAGACGTCCTTTTCCCAATGGTGAGAGGTGCTGCAGGAATCCCAGAGTCGTCCGTGAGGAACCAGGAACAGCCCTTACAAGGGCTAGTGAATTGTAATATGGCGTTTCCCCCAATAAGAGACAGAACTCAGTATTGAGGGTGAAGATGACTCTTTATTAGTGCCACCCTGTGCCTTATATGCAAGGCTCCATGCAAGGGGACCTCCCCCGTGGACCTGATGGAGGACTGCATGACAAATACACAGACCAATGGGAGCAGGGCACACAATCCCTCAACTCTGCCGGTGACGCAATCAGCAACACAATAGCCGTCTGTAACACAATCAATAGAACAATAGCAGTCTGTAGCACAATCAGTAGAACAATAGCAGTCTGTAGCACAATCAGTAGAACAATAGCAGTCTGTAACACAATCAGTAGAACAATAGCAGTCTGTAGCACAATCAGTATAACAATAGCAGTCTGTAAGACAATCAGTAGAACAATAGCAGTCTGTAGCACAATCAGTATAACAATAGCAGTCTGTAACACAATCAGTAGAACAATAGCAGTCTGTAGCACAATCAGTAGAACAATAGCAGTCTGTAACACAATCAGTAGAATAATAGCAGTCTGTAACACAATCAGTAGAACAATAGCAGTCTGTAGCACAATCAGTAGAACAATAGCAGTCTGTAACACAATCAATCAACACCATGGCAGTCTGTCTGGGACATGCTCAAGAAAATGAAAGTAATGGGTCTATGCAAAAACAGCGCCTTTAAAATCCAAAGGCAGAGTCTGTCACAGCCACCCAAATTATTTTTTGGTTTGGGGTCACCGCAACATGAGGAACTGTATTGCGGGGTCACGGCATTAGAAAGGTTGAGACCCACTGCTCTCTATTTCTGTGGTTGACTTATCACTATGACCCTCACTAAACACATAGGGGTGCAATGTCCAGCCTTGTGTGTCGGAATATTAGCATCCTTAGGAAGGTTAGTGGGGCTCGTGTGCGTGTTCCCGGTGATCCCGCTCTATTTGTCTAATTATTATTATAAAAGCTCACATAAGAATATGAAATCATATGATAGTCACGTTGGGTTTGTCTCGGATTAAAGAGACAGATTGCGAGGGTAAGACTGGATCATGGTCTTCTCTAAACATACTTTAATGGAAATAATTATGAAGGGATAATGTATCCAGGTTCTTCTCTGGCCGGCTTAAGTCAAACGGAAGGGATTTCGCTGCTGTTGCGCTCATTAACCGAGTGCTTATGGAATTAAGGGGAAGGCTTGTCATTTTACGACGTTTGCTGTCAGACCTAGGCCCTTATTTAAGAAGGGATAGCGTCAGGGAGTGGCTGGTTCATGAGAGGTAGCGACAGGTAGCGACTGGTGAACGCCGGACACGGCACGCAATTACACATTTATCAAGCAGAATCTGTTTAGCGACTGGGATAGCGCCATGTAGCGTCTGATTCATCATTTTCACAGCCTCAGCGAACAGCACCGGCGTTCAGCCTTGCACAGCGCCAGGTATGACCTCTCGCTACCTGTCGCTCTGCCATACATTTCAATGGACGATACTTTCCTTCTCTTTAAACTGTGTTTTTGTTTTGTTTGTTTTTTTTCAAAAAATCTCAAATAATTCTGTGACCTCTTCTGACATTGAATAAGCAGTTTATTCACAATTGTTTCATTTTTTATATATTTCTTCAGAAATGACATTACAGGTCTGCCATTAAAGCGTTCATGTTACAATGTTGTCACAATGTAATTCCATATGTTTTCGCTTTGTTACTAGTTGATAGATGCTGAAAAACAGACTTTATACACACCGCCTCCTGCGCTGTGGGCTTCAGAGAAGCATTTTTTTGCGCCAGAGATTTGTGAGGCTGTTTCTCTTGAATATGTTGTGAGTCGGTCGCTATGAGCAGTCGCTAACATGCGCTCCCATACAGCGCTGTACTGGTCAAATAGCGACTCCTCACAATGTATTCAACATTACTGAACAGCGACTGAGTCGCTATGAAGTAGCGACCCACGGCTGAGCAAAGCGACTACTAGCGGGCGCTCTAAAAATGCCTGCTACAGACGCTCATCTGTCGCTACCTGGCGTTAGTGATGAATCAGCCTCTAAATTGGATCCTAAATGTGCAGCTAAGACCTGAGTATAGACTTGCCCAACTGTTGGTTGCTTTTCACTTCAGGGCTAAAAGTAGCCAGTTCTTGCTTAATTTGTGCCCATTCCACTAATTAATTAAGAAACCCTATTAGAGAAGTTCGCAAGGGCAGGACCCTCTTTCCTATTATCTCCTGTGCTCACAACACTTTGGGGGTTATTTAAGAAACAATAGCGCCAGGTAGGGCCACGTAGCTGCATGTTGCGTCGGGTGAACGCCGGGCGCTGTATGTGAAAACCACATTTAAGAAAGTCAATCTTGTGAGCGCCTCTAATAGCGTCATGTAGCGTCACATATATCACTAGCAGCGGCTCAGTGTATAGCGCCGGCGCTCTAGATCAACAGCGCCATGTAGCACTTGTCGCTCAGTGTCACTCTTCTATACATTTCAATGTTTCATTTGGTTGTGTATAAATAGCGTGTTGGCCAAGTAAACTTTAAAATGGCGCAAATTATTGTGTGGCCTCTCCTGCCCGGCAACCAAACACTTTCATTGTGATTATTTTTTATTTTAGTTTTTTTATGCAGAATTGTATGTGCAGCTCTGGCATTGTCACAGTGTAGAAACACATGTCATTCCATGGATTTTCGCTCTGGTGCTGGTGGATATGTGTTTAGAAACAGACTTGGATCACACAGCTTCTGGCGCTCGATGCTACAGCGCCCAGTTTTAGAGCGCCGAGGCTGTGTGTAGTTTTTTACTGAATATGAGCTTCAGCGGCGAGTGCCGGACACACTTAACTGGCGCTACCTATCTTTCGCTGCAGCGTTGTCCTGTTGTTAGATGTAGGCCCTTATTTAAGAAGGGATAGCGTCAGGTAGTGGCTGGTTAATGACAGGTAGCGACACGCAATTACACATTTATCAAGCAGAATCTGTTGAGCGACTGGGATGGCGCCATGTAGCGTCCGATTCATCATTTTCACAGCCTCAGCGAACAGCGCCTCTCGCTACCTGTCGCTCTCCCATACATTTCAATTGACGATCCTTTTCTTCTCTTTAAACTGTTTTTTTTTTTTTTTTCAAAAAAATCACACATAATTCTGTGACCTCTTCTGGCATTGATAAAGCAGTTTTTTAATAATTTTTTCATTTTTTAAATATTTCCTCAAAAATGACATTACAGGTCTGCCATTAAAGTGTTCATGTTACAATGTAATTCCATATGTTTTCGCTTTGTTACTAGTGGATAGATGCTGGAAACAGACTTTAATCACACGCCTCCTGCGCTCTGGGCTACAAATAAGCATTTTTCAGCGCCAGAGATTTGTGAGGCTGTTTTTTGCTGAATACGTTGTGAGTCGGTCACTATGAGCAGTCGCTAACATGCGCTCCCATACAGCGCTGTACTGGTCAAATAGCGACTCCTCACAATGTATTCAACATTACTGAACAGCGACTGAGTCGCTATAAAGTAGCGACTCACGGCCGAGCACTGCGACTACTAGCGTGCGCTCTGAAAATGCCTGCTACAGACGCTCATCTGTCGCTACCTGGCGCTAATGATGAATCAGCCTGCCTGTGTAGTCTTGGGCGCTTTGACCTCGGGGCACCTCTTAGCGTTCGCAATTGGCTCTGCAGTGAATCAGGGAGAAGCTTCTACAGCGCCCTCCAGACATCACTTTCATCAATGCTTGACAGGATAGTACAGTGCAACTTGTCCGCCCGCTACACTAGGTCACAGCGCCAGACACCCTCTTGCAGTGTCTACTAGTGGTCGCCTTAAGTGCCGCTATACAGACGCTCACATGCCGATATGTGGCGCTAGTCTTAAATCAGCCTCCCCGTTTAAACCTCGTAGCATCTAGTTTGTATTGTTCCCTGCACTTTCTGTTTTACCTTGTCTGTAATCATACCTTGTAAAGCGCTACGGAAGATGATGGTGATATTTCGGGCCCTTATTTAACAAGGGATAGCGCCAGGTAGCGAATGGTGAGCGAACGGTAATGATGGTCACCGCCACGAGAACGCCGGCTCCCCTCCGCAATCACACATTTATCAAGCCGATCCTGCTTAGCGACTGACAGAGCGCCAGATAGCGAATTATTCATCATTATTCCAGCCTCACCCCACAGCGCCAGCGAGCGACCTTGAACAGCGACAGGTATGACCTCTCGCTACCTGGCGCTCTCCAATGCATTTCAATGGAGCAATCTTTAAATATTCTTAATTAATTGCTATTAATGTTTTTTTTTTTTTTTTTTTAAATGTCAAAAATTCTGTGACCACTTCTGCAATGTTAGATATTTTTTTTTAAGGTTAAAAAAAAAAAAAAAAATTGTACAGAATTGATATTACAGGTCTGATATTAATGTATTCATATTACAAAATGTTTTGAAAAACATGTTTTTTTTTTTTTCAAAAAATATGGTTGTTTGGGGGTTAAAAAACTACTTTTAACCCATCGCCGCCAGCGCTCTGGGGTTTAAACAAGCCTTTCACAGCGCGAGAATTTTTTGAGCGTGATTTGTTAATGAATATGCTGGGAGCCGTTCGCTATGGCCGTTCGCTGTCATGCGCTCCCATACAGCGCGGAACCTGTCAAACAGCGACTCCTAACCCCGTATTCAACATTACCGCACACCGACTGAGTCGCTGTCAACAGCCGAACAACGGCCAAGCACAGCGAATACTAGCGTGCGCTGTGAAAATAACGCTACTGTCGCTCATCTGTCGCTACCTGGCGCTATTAATAAATCGGCCTCTAGGTCACAGCGCCAGACACCCTCTTGCAGCGTCTACTAGTGGTTTCCTTAAGTGCCGCTATACAGACGCTCACATGACGCTCATATGTGGCGCTAGTCTTAAATCAGCCTCCCCGTTTAAACCTCGTAGCATCTAGTTTGTATTGTTCCCTGCACTTTATGTTTTACCTTGTCTGTAATCATACCTTGTAAAGCGCTACGGAAGATGATGGCGCTATATAAATAAACATTATTATTATTATTATTATTATTATAATAATAGAGAAAAAAACACAAGGGTGATTCATTCCAATGATGCCACAATTATAAATGAATAAAACAAGCAGACCCTTCTTCTCTCTAGCTCCAACTGACCTTTCTCAAAATGTCTGCTTGCATCATTGCATCCATCTCAAGTCACAATGCGGTAGACATGTTCTCCTAGCCGAGCCCTCTCTTCTCAAGTTCTTGATCTTTCATTTTTTTTATTTCTAGAGGTCAAAAGTTTAATTTACGTAGTCTGGCGTGACCCTTGCCCCTCGTACTTGTTCCACGAGGAAGTTTACTATATTAAGCCTGCATGCACTGTTGCCAGAGGCTTTGTCCACACACACTGTAGGTGAATACAAAGAGGATAATACGCCGTTATTTGTCGGGAAGTTAAGGAAAAATTACCCACATAAAAAATCCTTCACTCGCCCCTGGGTATCGTTTCTTGTTTCTGGTTAAATTTTATTTCTCAGTGTTTGTGAAATACGGGATGTCTTTGGTTCTTTAATGACCTCCTATGGGCTTTCAAATGTTTTTTTTTATTTATTTTTATTTATTTATTTTCTCAGTATCGTGTTCAGCCAGCATTAGCTTTGTCTAAATGTCCTCTTTTTATGGGTCCTTCCAGTTGTTGGTTTCCATTTTAAACATATATTAAATTACCTAATTACGTTTGGCTTCTTCCAGACTCGATATGGTGTCATTTGAAAACCAAGATACAGTCGTTTAAAACGTTTTCTGATATTTCAGAGGACGGAGGGATGGATTTTAAGATATTATCTCCAGCTGAGAACCAAAGGCAAAGGTTTTTAGACTGGAAATGAGACTTATTAGCGGCTTTATTTTTAATCAGGAGAATATAGATTCTCTTACCAGCAAATAAAAAAAATGGGACTTGTGCTCGATAGTGTAAATCCTGTTGTGGCGACTGATGCAATTGCTAAGGGACCTCGTAGGATAAATAATTCCCCATAAAGCAGACCTGCTTGCTCCAGGTTTATGTATGACCTTGTGGAGGCAGTGCAAAAAAAATGGAGGTCTTCTCAGGGATGGCTACAGGTGTATGCGGGCCCTTGTCCAATGTGGAGACTGATTTAAGACTAGCACCACGTTTCACTATTTGTACGTCCATTAAGAACATCCACAAGAGTACGCTGCAAACCAGTGTCTGGCTCTCTAACGTAGCCTTGGCACTGGAAAGTGACGCTGTAATGTCCTGTCCAGCATTGATAAATGCGATGTCTTGTGGGCGCTGTAGAAGCGCTCTCCTTGAATCAATGCATATGTCGCGGCTCGAGGAAAACGGCCCAAGGGGACGCGGGGAGGCCGATTCATTAATAGCGGGAGGTAGCGACAGTTGAGCGACTGTAGCAGTATTTTCACAGCGCCCGCTAGTAGTCACTGTGCTTGGCCATTGTTCGGTTGTTGATAGCGACTGAGTCGGTGTGCAGTAATGTTGAATACGGGGTGACGAGTCACTATTTGACAGGTTCCGCGATGTATGGGTGCGCATGATAGCGACTGAGTCGGTGTGCAGTAATGTTGAATGCGGGGTGACGAGTCGCTATTTGACAGGTTCCGCGATGTATAGGTGCGCATGATAGCGACTGGCTCCCACCATATTCATCAAAAAATCACGCTCAAAAAATTGTTGCGCTGTGAAATGCATGTTTAAACCCCAGAGCGCTGGCGGCGATGTGTTAAAAGTAGTTTTTTAACCCCCCAAACCACCATATTTTTGGAAACCAAAAAAAAAAAAAATTTTTAAGAATTTTGTAATATGAATACAATAATATCAGACCTGTAATATCAATTCTGCATCAATTTTTTTTTTTTTACCTTAAAAAAATTATCTAACATGGCAGAAGTGGTCACAGAATTTTTCACATTTAAAAAAAAAAACATTAATAACAATTAATTATGAATATTTAAAGATTGTTCCATTGAAATGCATTGCAGAGCGCCAGGTAGCGAGAGGTCATACTTGTCGCTGTTCAAGGTCGGATGCTGGCGCTGTGGGCTGATGCTGGAATAATGATGAATGAGTGGCTATATGGCGTTATCTCAGTCGCTAAGCAGGATCGGCTTGATAAATGTGTGATTGTGGTGGGGAGCCGGCGTTCTCGTGGCGGGGCCCGTCATTACCGGTCGCTCACCAGTCGCTACCTGTCGCTATTCCTTCATAAATAAGGGCCTACATATAACAACAGGACAACGCTGCAGTGAACGATAGACAGCACCATTTAAGTGCATCCGACGCTCGCCGCTGAAGCCCAAATCACAAAGCCAGCGTCGGCGCTATAAAACTGGGCGCTCTGGTGACAAGCGGCAGATACAATATGAAAAATGTCTGTTTCTGAACACATATACACCAGCACCAAAGCGAAAACATATGGAATGACATTGTTTCTACACTGTAAATCTGACACTGCAATGGCCGACCTGCACATACAATTCTGACAAAAATAAAAAAAATTAAATAAATGACAATATAAGTCTTTAGTTGGTGTCCAGGAGCCAAACAATCATCATATGCTAAAATAGTGGGAAAAAGTGGATCCAAACTCTGTTTATACTCAAACAAATTTAAAACCATTGAATTGTATGGGAGAAGGCAACTGAGTGACAGGTGTTACATGGCGCTGCTGAACATACAGCGTTGACGCTTTACACTGAGCCACCGCTAGTGATACATGTGACGCTACATGACGCTATTAGAGGCGTTTGACTTATATTTAACTCATATATGTAATTTTCACATACTGCACCCCGCGTTCACCGGATGCTACCTGGTACTACGTGGCGTTAGCGCTTCTTAAATAAGGCTCAAAAACTCAGTTGGCCCGTTTGCCATGGAAAGCAGTAAAGCTGCATGTAGAGTACTCCAAACCTAAACCTCCCATGTGCCTGAGTGTCCACCATTGACATGTTGGCCATGAACACTAAAAAATCACAAATAGAAGTGGGCTTTCAGTCCACAATAGGCCCCAGCATCAGAACAAAATAGACTCACTTACCAGCAAATAAAAAAAATGTGTACTCAATAGCGTAAATCCTGTTTTACCTTGTGTGGAAACCATTGCTAAGGGACCTTATAGAATTATAATGCTCCATAAATTGGGCCTGAAGTGGAGATAGACCTCTCACAGCAGGCTCCAGATTTATGTGGACCATTGGCCAATAAAATCTTTTGCAGTGTTTGCAGTGTAATGTAATAAATCGGCATGTATACCACACCAACCGTGAAACACCCACCCGCTTGAGTGTCTACCACTGATGCAGCCGGTGCTTTTCTCCCTCCAGTATGTTGGCCACTAAAAAAAAAAAATGAGGACACAATAGGTCCCAGCATCTGCCCAGGTATGCCTGGTGCCAATGCCCAAGGCCCAATGCCAGCAGTTGGGAATACCTGGGCAAGTTCCAGGGCCCTTGGCATCTTCAGGGCCCACTCATGCTCAGACTGGGTTCTGGTATAACTCTTCACTGGGTGCATGCATGTTGGATGTCCCTGGTGCAGATGGTGGACCAGAGGATAACTAGCAGCAAAACAAGTACAGGGAGCATGAGGATGCCCAAATGCTGCTGTGAACCAGAGGTCGCCATTTTAATAAGGTGAATGTGTTTCCCCCCTGCGCAAAACTGAGCATGAACAATTTTGCATGCATGAATTTGTAGGTGGCCATGGGCAAGTACTACGTATGAACATGTGCGTGCTCTCTTTAAAGTGATGAGCCTCTTAGAATGGATGCGTGCATGCATGGGAATATGCACCAGCCAGGGATACCAATGCACAGACGGCCTCCTGTTCAGTGGCTCCCTCAGCCGGAGAAAGTTGGAATTTACTCATATCCTTTGGCTATATAATTGCCCCCTTACATGCGTTCCCCCAGCCCCATATGTGTAGCAGCTCTTTTTGTTTCTTTGCTTCTTGTGAATCTCTTTAGAGTCTTTGGGAATCTCTATACTTCCGTATGCATCCCTGAATTATCATTGGTGTGTCCTCTCTACCTATTTGGTAATTTAGATAACCGCTAATGATGAGGGAAGGGGCATGCACATGTACAGCAGCAGGATCTGCATTGATCTTGCTGTCATGGTCCTTGCTGTGCCATGTTTGGGGGCCTGATCAAGTGTGGTGGGATCGCCTGGGTAAAAGGTCTGGTGATAGACCCCTGGCCCGGGCCAAGTCATCACCCGCCTGCCATTATCCATTACAACGCAGGCAAGTATTTGGTGAGCTGGTGGCCATGTTATGCTGATGGCCTACACAGCAATCTCAAATGCCTTCTGCCACAGAACCAAACAGAAAGCAATTGTGATCAAGCCGGCAGGTGCTCAGCAGCATATAAGTGGAACTGGCTTAGGAAAACCATTCTAAAATTACTGTACATATGTTTTATCCCCCCGCCTACAATTTGGGTTACCCTGCAGCACACTCCCCTGCCTGGGAAGCACAAAACTCGGCAGCCAATAGGGTTTGGCCAATGTGATCGTTTGGCCAATGTGATGTGGAGAATCCCAAGTAGTGGAGGGCCTGAGAATGGAGCACATTGTACCCCATGCTTAACCCTTAATAGACTGAGCTTAGGTATACCTCATATATATCTATTCCCATAAGTACGTATCTATCTATCTATCTATCTATCTATCTATCTATCTATCTATCTTACACCCCATATCTATCTATCTATCTATCTATCTATCTATCTACCCCATAAGCATCTATCTATATCTATCTATCTATCTATCTATCTATCTATCTATCTATCTATCTATCTATCTATCTCTCTCTCTCTCTCTCTCTCTCTCTCTCTCTCTATCTATCTATATCTATCTATCTATCTATCTTACACCCCATATCTATATATTATCTATCTATCTATCTATCTATCTATCTATCTATCTATCTATCTATCTCTCTCTCTCTCTCTCTCTCTCTCTCTCTATCTATCTATATCTATCTATCTATCTATCTATCTTACACCCCATATCTATATATTATCTATCTATCTATCTATCTATCTATCTATCTATCTATCTATCTATCTATCTATCTCATATCTATCTATCGATCTATATATCTATCTATCTCATATCTATCTATCTATCTATATATCTAGCTTACACCCCATATCTATCTATCTATCTATCTATCTATCTATCTATCTATCTATCTATCCATCCCATAAGTATCTATCTATCTATCTATCTATCTCATATCTATCTATCTATCTATCTATCTATCTATCTATCTATCTATACATCCCATAAGTATCTATCTATCTATCTCCTATCTATCTATCTATCTATCTATCTCATATCTATCTATCTATCTCCTATCTATCTATCTATCTATCTATCTATCTATCTATCTATCTATCTCATATCTATCTATCTATCTATCTATCTATCTATCTATCTCCTATCTATCTATCTATCTATCTATCTATCTATCTCATATCTATCTATCTATCTATCTATCTATCTCCTATCTATCTATCTATCTATCTATTTATCTATCTATCTCATATCTATCTATCTACCTATCTATCTCATATCTATCTATCTATCTATCTATCTATCTATCTATCTATCTATCTATCATATTAGGCCTAGATTATATATATTATAATTGGTGCAATGAAGCACCTGCTCTAACCCCCCGCAGTTCAGGACCCCCCAATCAGAGTGGCAGAGATTCGGCTCCCCAACCAAGCTGGCTATGCCACCATGTGCTGCTTATTATTCCTTAAAACCTTATTAGTGACTCATTAGTTAATTGCCTTCCCTCCATCAACACACCACCTGCAGTACCTTGTCTGAGTGAATAAACCTGGCACCACTCACTCACTTCATTTATAAGGATCATTGAGGAGTCTAGGAGTTAATGTGGGTGGAAGGAGCATAATGATCCCCATCTAATATGTTGTATCTGTGACCATGACCAAAGGAATGGGGCATCTGACATGATTTTGTACTGGCCCAGATTGTTATGCCGGTAAAGGGGCCCCAATTAAAAAACTGCTCCGTGGCCACCCTTAATCAAGCCCTGTATGTTATCTTCCATCTATATAAATTGTGCGTGCAACCTCTACATGTTTTTTTTTATATTCTTTGTCTCTAGTATATTTTGTCTTTATTGTCTGCTGAAGACAAAAGGATACTCACCACCTTTCATCGTATACATGTGGGGCCTCCGTAAAATGTGTGAAATCTATTAAATATGTTTTGCAGCTCGGAGAATCCTATTAAACATTCCACAAATAGCTGTAATCTCAGACCACAGGGTGTAATAACCGGACCATTAAACAAGAAACATATCCAAAAACAACCCCAAGAAACATTTTTGTTGATGTTGGCTTTTTATGCTTTTTAACGGCGATTCCTTTCTGAGGCGGCTTTATACCGCAGAGAGCGTCTTTTCTGCTACTTAAGATCGTATAAAATGTCATTAGATCTCATAGGAAATTATGTTTATGTAGCGCATTGATCGGATAGGCGTTCTATGATTTCGCCAGCCGCAGGAGAGGGACAGAGAGGCCATCTAACTAAATTTAGGAACTTGGGGGGGGGGGTGTTTCTTTATAGTTTTTCAATTGAAATTGATAGAAATTTGAAGCGTAGGAAGGGGATTTTTTTTAGCATTCTGTCTCCAATAAGTATTGTAGATGAGTGTGATTTCTGGATTTTTTTTTAAAAGCAAGCTATACTACACAAGGTGTTGCTACACAATTATATGAACTCATTTATTCTCTATATTACAAATACAAGAGGAAACGCCTGCAAAGGGCCCTAGTGTTACTGTTGTAGTATAAAAAAGGCCCATTATCAGTGCTATAATGCCCCCAAATGACAAACTGACCATTTTGGGGGTCACCATAGGCAGTGTGGCATCCCCCCTCCCATTCACCATATAAGCAGTGTGGCATCCCCCCCTCTCCCATTCCCCATAAGCAGCGTGGCATTCCCTCCATACCATTCCCCATAGGAAGTGTGGCATTCCACCTATCCCATTCCCCATATAGGCAATGTGGCATCCCACCTCCCATTCCCCATATAGGCAGTGCGGCATTCCCCCTCCCATTACCCATATAGGCAGTGTGACCCCCCCTCCCATTCCACATATAGGCAGTACGGCATTCCCCCTCCCATTCCCCATATAGGCAGTGTGGCATTCCCCCCTCCCATTCCCCATATAGGCAGTACGGCATTCCCCCCTCCCATTCCCCATATAGGCAGTGTGGCATTCCCCCCTCCCATTCCACATATAGGCAGTACGGCATTCCCCCTCCCATTCCCCATATAGGCAGTACGGCATTCCCCCCTCCCATTCCACATATAGGCAGTGCGGCATTCCCCCTCCCATTACACATATAGGCAGTACGGCATTCCCCCTCCCATTCCACATATAGGCAGTGTGGCATTCCGCCCATCCCATTACCCATATAGGCAGTGTGACCCCCCCTCCCATTCCCCATAGGCAGTGTGACCCCCCCTCCCATTACCCATAGGCAGTGTGACCCCCCCCTCCCATTCCCCATATAGGCAGTGTGGCATGGCCCCTCCCATTCCCCATATAGGCAGTGTGGCATGCCTCCTCCCATTCCCCTTATAGACAGTGTGGCATTCCCCCCTCCCATTCCCCATATAGGCAGTGCGGCATTCCCCCCTCCCATTCCCCATATAGACAGTGTGGCATTGCCCCTCCCATTCCCCATATAGGCAGTGTGGCATTCCCCCTCCCATTCCCCATATAGACAGTGTGGCATTCCCCCTCCCATTCCCCATATAGACAGTGTGGCATGCCCCCTCCCATTCCCCATATAGACAGTGTGGCATTCCCCCTCCCATTCCCCATATAGACAGTGTGGCATGCCCCCTCCCATTCCCCATATAGACAGTGTGGCATGCCCCCTCCCATTCCCCATATAGACAGTGTGGCATGCCCCCTCCCATTCCCCAAATACAACATGGCATGCCCCCCTCATGTTTCCCTAGTAGAAAAAAACAGCTTAGCTTGCAGACAAACCTATAACCTGTCTCTAAATCTGGTTAAAATCAGAGGTCTCGGTCACACACATCTGCAGAAATATGCTGAAGCTGCAGCACCAAGCGCCAAGGTGCCTCTGTGGGGTGCAGTCCTAACCCTAATCTCTGAGAGCCCATCTGGGACATACAGTGCAATAGATAAATTGGGAGCAGACTTACCTGAGGTTGCCCTATAACCTTGAGTGCAGCCCATTGGGTGGAAGGGTTGAAGACCTTGCAGTAAAGCCTAGGCACCAACCCATGGGCTGCACTCGAGACTTGTGTATTCTTATAATTGCCCTCCCAGGTAAGTTATAAAATGGTCTGAATGGCTGCCACCGCTCCTTTGTGCCTACCTGTGGCTGACGTCACTGAGGCGCTAATGGCGTCTCTCGCCAGAAGGACAAGTGGTGCTACGAGGCGCTAGTAATATATTGGGCTCTGTATCTCAGAGGGCGATAAAAGTTCTTCAGTAACCTATTAGAATTTCTCTAGGTGAAGGGGATTTGAAAAGCTCCCATAGCACCACTACATCCCCGCTGAGCATATTCAACCTATGTGCCACCGTCTCAAAGTTACATCTCTGAAAACAGCGTGACCCCACATCAGAACTCGCTGTTTACACGGTTTTAACACCGCTAGTTTAAACTATCTTTCCAACTGCGTAAATGTGAATGTTGTTGTATTACGAGGGATCACATACCCTCTACCATAAATTATTAAGGACTTTAGAAATCATGTAGGAAATTCATGACAATAATATGTGCATCTGGCCTGGGGTCCTTTTCAGTTACTCTATATTACTATTTTATACTTCAATGTATTATTTACTGCACACATTTTGCAGTAAAACAGGCAAAATGTCTATCCATGTATCTATCTATCTATCTATCTATCTATCTATCTATCTATCAATCTATCTATCTCATATCTATTGCATATCTATCTATCTATCTATCTATCTATCTATCTATCTATCTATCGCATATCTATCTATCTCATATCTATCTATCTATCTATCTATCTATCTATCTATCTATCTCATATCTATCTATCAATCTATCTATCTCATATCTATTGCATATCTATCTATCTATCCCATATCTATCTATCTATCTATCTATCTATCTATCTATCTATCTATCTATCTATCAATTCAATTCAAAAGAGCTTTATTGGCAGGTCCCAAAATTTTTTTTAGCATTACCAAAGCAAAAGGGAATAACAAATGGGGGGGGGGGGGGGGTTGGGTTATAGGGGCAGGATTGGGTGTACAATGGTCCAGTGGTGGTGGGAGTTGGAGACGTATAGAGGCAGTAAGGGGTTGGGCTGGATTAAGGGGCAGTATATGGGTTTGAAATCCATAGATTCTAATTGTCCTTTTAGTTGGAGCAGTATAGAGGTGGGGTATAGGGGCAGTATATCAGTCTATCTATCTATCTATCTATCTATCTATCTATCTATCTATCCCATCTATCTATCTATCTCATATCTATCTATCTATCTATCTATCTATCTATCTATCTATCTATCTCATATCTATCTATCTATCTATCTATCTATCTATCTATCTATCTATCTATCTCATATCTATCTATCTATCTATCTATCTATCTATCTATCTAATATCTATCTATCTACAGTTGATGTAGCAGTCATTAATGTGTCATTCCTCACAGTATGATAACAGTAATTGTAACAGTATACATCTATATACTTTTATATAGGTAAAAGTTGTTGTATTTGTTAGAATGTGTATAATTTCCCCTTGGATTGCTAGACAGTAATTAGTAGCCCTATACTCACCTGCTGCACCGCGATCTCCATCTTCACTGCTCTTAATGATGCTAAGGTGGAGGAGCAACAATTATGGCCTCCCGGACCTCCTGGGCTATGGTTGCACCCCTATAGTTACATCCCTCCGCTAGTGCTAGGCTTTCAACATATGGAAACATTGCCTTGTTTCTGAACTTTTTTTTAAGGCTCCCCATGCAATCATGCTATTGTATGATCGCACTACACCCCTACTGGCGATGCATTTGTGCAATAGGTTGTGCATTGTAAATTCTAAAGCAAACTGTGTTGGAGGGAAAAGTGGAGTACCTAGCATTCTCTCTCTAATGGACAGGCATAAGTATGGGCCCAAGCTTTGGTGTGTAACAAATTCTGTTCTCTACAGGCTATTGTAGTGTAGTTAAGCTGAAAGTTGTGAATAATAATGATCACAAAGAAAGTCCCTGAATGAAACCACTTGGAATGATTTCTCTTGTTTTAAAGCGGACCAACACCCCTTTGCCCGCTAACAGGTGTTGGTTCATGTCTGGCCACATTAAGATGCTGGAGCCCCCTGCACATCACCCCAGGACACCCGCAATTCTTACCTGTCTTCTCTCCTCGGTTGGGAATGGAAAGCTGCGACTGGCTGCCAACATGGGTCAGGGTCACATCCTTGGTTGCAGGCATGGAAAGGTCCCATCGACGTGATCGCCGGCAGCCAATTATGGTGCTGAATTCTTGGCTGAAGATCGAGGGACTGGTAAGAAGTGCTGCCATTCTAGGGGTGCAGTTGGGGGGGTTCCAGCATTCTGGATCCCCCCAAACCTGTCTTATTGTGGGCAAACCTGAAGAAGTGGGTGGCGCACCCGCGGAAAGCATGGCTCATTTTCTGATGGCAGGTGCCGGGGAGACCTTGGTGATTTTGGTGTCATTGTAATTGAGACATCGCTGCTATTTTTGTGATAGATATTGCTGCTATTATTATTATTTGCTGCTATTGCTTTATGCTGCTGTTTAAGATGTAAATTATTCATTGGACATGACTCGCTATGTAAGTAACTTCTCTGTGACGGGCAGGCTGATTCATTACTAACGCCAGGTAGCGACAGATGAGCATCTGTAGCGAGGATTTCAGAGCGGCCGCTAGTAATCGCTGTGCTCGGCCGTGGTTAGTTGTTTCAGAGCGCCTCAGTCGCTGGCCGGCATTGATGAATATGTTGTGTTGTTGAGTCGCAGTACTATCCTGTATGGGAGCGAACGGTAGCGCCAGCTCAGTGCGACTGACTCACACCACATTCATCAAAAAAACAGCCTCAAACAGCTCCGGCGTTTAAAATCGAGTCGTTGTAGCCCAGAGCGCCAGAGGCTTTGTGATTAAAGTCTGTTTTTGAACATGTATCCACTAGTAACAAAGCGAAAAGATATGGAATTACATTGTTATTACATTGTAACATGAACACTTTAATACCAGACATGTAAGGACAATTCTGCATAAAAATATTATTAATCAAAAAAGTTTTCAAAAATGTCATTTTCTAGGCCAGGATACATGTCAGAAAGATTTGAGATTTTAAAAAAAAAAAACGGCGGCACTGTACGCTGAGCCTGGGATAATGATGAATCAGACGCTACATGGTGTTGTTCCAGTCGCTCAACAGATTCGGCTTCATAAATGTGGTATTGCTGCCGTCTCTGGCGTTCACCTGACGCTACCTGACGCTACCTGACGCTTACAAGGCACTACCTGTCACTATCCCTTCATGAATAAGGCACTACGTATGTTGGTGGTTGAATGGTGATTAATTTGGGGTATTGTAATATATTTATAGTATTGTGAGGCACTTGTACTTTTTATATAGGGACTTTGGCAAGATTTTGGTACACAAGATGGTTTGGTTCTTTTATGTGATATTTGGAGAGATCACAGTATTGATTCACCCAGGTGGATTTTTTCTCTTTGTTTATGCAGCTGTGTAGTTATTAATTTAGAATTTGATAGTTATAACCCTCTCCCCACTGTTTATGTTACTTTGAGGCCGATTCATTAATAGCGACAGGTAGCGACAGTTGAGCGACTGTAGCGGCATTTTCAGAGCGCCCGCTAGTAGTCGCTGTGCTTGGCCGTTGTTCGGTAGTTGATAGCGACTCAGTCGGTTTGCCGTAATGTTGAATATTGGGTGAGGAGTCGCTATTTGACCGGTTCCGCGCTGTATGGGAGCGCATGATAGCGACTGGCCCTAGCGACCGGCTCCCAACCATATATATATATTAACAAATCACGCTCAAAAAATTCTCGCGCAGTGAAATGCTTGTTTAAACCCCAGAGCGCTGGCGGCGATGGGTTAAAAGTAATTTTTAACCCCCAAAAAAACATATTTTTGGAAACCAAAAAAAAAATAAGTTTTTAAAATAATTTGGTAATATGAATACATTAATATCAGATATATATGTAATATCAATTCTGTACAATTTTTTTTTTTTTTTTTACCTTAAAAAATTATCTAAAATGGCAGAAGTGGTCACAGAATTTTTCACATTTAAAAAACAAAAAAAAAAAGCAATTAATAACAATTAATTATGAATATTTAAAGATTGTTCCATTGAAATGCATTGGAGAGCGCCAGGTAGCGAGAGGTCATACCTGTCGCTGTTCAAGGTCGGACGCTGGCGCTGTGGGCTGAGGCTGGAATAATGATGAATGAGTCGCTATATGGCGCTATCTCAGTCGCTAAGCAGGATTGGCTTGATAAATGTGTGATTGTGGTGGGGAGCCGGCGTTCTCGTGGCGGGGCCCGTCATTACCGGCCGCTCACCAGTCGCTACCTGTCGCTATCCCTTGCTAAATAAGGGCCTATGTCTTGTATGTCCATGTGTTTATGTATTTTAATGGTTTATAATATGTCTTGGTGTATGTTTTTGTGAATATTTTTGAGTAAATAACATATTGATTATAGATATTATATACATTACATATTGATTGGGATATTGATGTGCCTCCCTTTATGTTTTGGAAGGCTATTTTCTCTGTATCTAGTAATATTATTAATAATACTACTCATTTATTAGATGTACAGTATTACAAACTCCACTTTCAAACAATAACAATAATGCAAATTATTATTTTGTTAATCTGCTTTTTTCCATCTTCTGGAAGCAGAAATATTTGTAATACAGCTGCATTTCTTGGCGGTGAATATGTACCTGGAGATGATCAGAAACAAACAGAAAGCTCAGCGTGCCCCTTCAGGCCACCGTTCCATATATCAGCAAGGTCCCCTTGGACAACAGCTGTTATTTATGTTCAGACATGTTCGCCCCAAGGACCCGCGAGATGTGCTGACCTGATGCTAACCTTACATATCCCGCTCACTTCCTATTCGCCCTCCATGCAAATAGATCTCTGGGGTCATCTGTGAGTGACTGCCAGAGATTAAAAACTTACACCTACAACCAGAATGAATTAATATCAGGTGTTAAGCGTGGCAAACGGCCGGTCTCCCGGCACCGCGGTAATGGCAGCCTCAACCGCTACTCCTGATAATCGCTTGCTGTTAAACTTAAAGGGCCGCTTATCGCAATAATGGCAACGTACATAATGCAAACTATATTTTAATGTTTCTCCATCTTTACTGTATAAACATAGACTCGCTGGATGATCTGCCTTAAAAGGGTCCAAGCACTGCAGTCTGGGACTGCTGAATGTGTCTAGAGTGGCCATTCCAATTTCGGATGCCCCCCATGCATAGCTCCTGACAAGCTCTAAAAGCAGTTATGTGGATCCAGGATGGAAACCAGTCCTGGAAGAGGTAAGTATTCAGGGTCTGGCCAGACCCTGAATACTTACCTCTTCCGTGACTGGTTTTCATCCTGGATCCACATGACTGCTTTCCCCCTCACATGGGTTTGGAGTCTGAAAGGAACTCAGGAGCAAAGAATTGGTAAGCTCCTAAGCTCAGTTTTTGGGCTTTCAGGGGGGCTTTATGCGAGGGGGCATCATCAATCTGGATGCCTCCATCCAGGAACACCGGAACAAAGGATAGGTAAGCTCCTAAGCCAATTTTTTGGGGGGCTTTATTCAAGGGGGGCATCATCAATAGGCATGGCCAACGCCAGCACAGGGCAAACCTGGGCAATTGCCAGGTTCACACTTGGCCATGGTATTATTTTACAGTGGACCTGAACCACCGAATGCCGGGTATTGTGTGCTGACCTGTTCTTGGCTGACCTTAGCAACAGGAGATGATCAGCAACATTGGAGAAGGTGGCATGGAATGGAGGGCAATTGATGGAGGCTCAGAAGGTGGCAACCAACAAGGACTGGCGGGAGATCAGCAGGAGGAAATGACTCATTTGTGGCAGCAGAGCTGAAAGGTGACATCATGTGACTCTCTACTTTGGGGCCCAAGACTCTCTTGCCCATGAGCAGTGGAGCTGTTGCTGCTGTGAAGCAAACCCAATTACATGTGCTTTACGTGAGCTGACATATACATAGACTGTCAAAAAGGCTGTTAGTGCTTTTCTTTAATGCAGTCATAGGTTCCATTCTATGCTTTTCCTTTTCTGTCTGGGTTTGAGGGAGCAACTAAAAGAGACAAGTGCAGACTCCAAAAAACAATCAACACAGCAGAATAATTGGAGCATCCTTACCATCACTGCAGGACCTGCATAGATGCAGAATATCGCAGGCCTATTCCAGTATCCACCATCTTGGAAACTTCTTGCGTTACCAGCTTGCAGGACTTCAAGGTCTAGGAATGGTTTCCTTCCTTTGGCTGTCCGCACCCTTAACAAGGGCCAGGCATCATAGGCCCGGGCTCAAAGGGCTCGTATTAGATGATATCACTTGCACGGGCAGGCTTATTCATTAATAGCGCCAGGTAGCGACAGATGAGCGACAGTAGCGTTATTTTCACAGCGCCCGCTAGTATTGGCTGTGCTTGGCCGTTGTTCTGTAGTTGATAGCAACTCAGTCGGTGTGCGGTAATGTTGAATACAGGGTTAGGAGTCGCTGTTTGACAGGTTCCGCGCTGTATGGGAGCGCATGACAGCGAATGGCCATAGCGAACGGCTCCCAGCATATTCATTAACAAATCACGCTCCAAAAATTCTCGCGCTGTGAAATGCTTGTTTAAACCCCAGAGCGCTGGCGGCAATGGGTTAAAAGTAGTTTTTTAATCCCCAAACAACCATATTTTTTGTAAAAAAAAAAAACATGTTTTCAAAAGATTTTGTAATATCAATACCTTAATATCAGACCTGTAATATAAATTCTGCACAAATTTCTTTTTTTTTTTTTTTTTTACCTTAAAAAAAATATCTAACATGGCAGAAGTGGTCACAGAATTTTTGACATTTAAAAAAAAAAAAAAAAAAACATTAATAACAATTAATTAAGAATATTTAAAGATTGCTCCATTGAAATGCATTGGAGAGTGCCAGGTAGCGAGAGGTCATATACCTGTCGCTGTTCAAGGTCGCTCGCTGGCGCCGTGGGGTGAGGCTGGAATAATGATGAATGATTCGCTATCTGGCGCTCTGTCAGTCGCTAAGCAGGATCGGCTTGATAAATGTGTGATTGCGGTGGGGAGCCGGCGTTCTCGTGGCGGTGAACGTCATTACCGTTCGCTCACCATTCGCTACCTGGCGCTATCCCTTGTTAAATAAGGGCCATAGACTGTCAAAAAGGCTGTTAGTGCTTTTCTTTAATGCAGTCATAGGTTCCATTCTATGCTTTTCCTTTTCTGTCTGGTTTGAGGGAGCAACTAAAAGAGACAAGTGCAAACTCCAAAAAACAATCAACACAGCAGAATAATTGGAGCACCCTTACCATCACTGCAGGACCTGCATAGATGCAGAATATCGCAGGCCTATTCCATTATCCACCATCTGGGAAACTTCTTGTGTTACCAGCTTGCAGGACTTTTAGGTCTAGGAATGGTTTCCTTCCTTTGGCTGTCCGCACCCTTAACAAGGGCCAGGCATCATAGGCCCGGGCTCAAAGGGCTCGTATTAGATGATATCACTTGCACTATGTAAGAACCCCTGCATATCTTTTTCACGACAATACCCAATGTAGTTTGTATCTCTATTCCAATTTCCAATTTCTATGGCCCTTATTTAACAAGGGATAGCGCCAGGTAGCGAATGGTGAGCGAACGGTAATGACGCTCACCGCCACGAGAACGCCGGCTCCCCTCGGCAATCACACATTTATCAAGCCGATCCTGCTTAGCGACTGACAGAGCGCCAGATAGCGAATCATTCATCATTATTCCAGCCTCACCCCACAGCGCCAGCGAGCGACCTTGAACAGCGACAGGTATGACCTCTCGCTACCTGGCGCTCTCCAATGCATTTCAATGGAGCAATCTTTAAATATTAATAATTAATTGTTATTAATGTTTTTTTTTTTTTTTTTTTTTTTAAATGTCAAAAAATCTGTGACTACTTCTGCAATGTTAGATATTTTTTTTAAGGTTAAAAAAAAAAAAAAAAAATTGTGCAGAATTTATATTACAGGTCTGATATTAATGTATTCATATTACAAAATGTTTTGAAAAACTTTTTTTTTTTTTTTTCAAAAAATATGGTTGTTTGGGGGTTAAAAAACTACTTTTAACCCATCGCCACCAGCGCTCTGGGGTTTAAACAAGCATTTCACAGCGCAAGAATTTTTTGAGCGTGATTTGTTAATGAATATGCTGGGAGCCGTTCGCTATGGCCATTCGCTGTCATGCGCTCCCATACAGCGCGGAACCTGTCAAATAGCGACTCCTCACCCAATATTCAACATTACGGCAAACCGACTGAGTCGCTATCAACTACAGAACAACGGCCAAGCACAGCGACTACTAGCGGGCGCTCTGAAAATGCCGCTACTGTCGCTCATCAGTCGCTACCTGGCGCTATTATTGAATCGGCCTCCCCGTAACTGTAGTTGCAATTATCTGTTGCACTGTGTATACGCCAAAAAGAATTCCTTGTTCATCTCACGATGTACTTGGCGAACAATAAATTGAATTGAATCTATGGGCTGTGTTGCACTTGCACTGTGGCCAAATAACTGAATGCAGCATTTTGCAAACAGGATGGCTGGGAAAAAAGGCACCGCCAACATTCCTAACTGCCATGCTCGCCCTTCCCTAGAAACAGTCCTGTGTCTGTCCCATATGCAGCTCCTTAATTTCCTGCAGTGCTGGGTAGAAGTCATAGCAGGACTCCAAATGCTGTCCTTTCTTTCAATTACATTGCTCTAGAACCATGCAAGAAGTGGTCTAACAGTATACAGATTACTGGGGCCTCAAAATGTGACAGTTAAAACCAGTTTGTGGGTGATAGGCTAGGATAGGAGGTGTGGTTTGGGTGTGGATTATTCATAGAATTCTTAGGATCAAATAGCCACACCAATCTATGGTACTCATGTGTAGAAGTAGGTCACATGCTCCAGTGATCTTTAGTCCATAAAAGATGTTGGCAATAGAGCCAATGCTAAGTCAGGGCAGACTAGATGGACCTAAGGGCAGACTAGATGGACCGTATGGTCTCCTTCTGCCGTCAACCTTCTATGTTTCTATGTTTCTATGTTAAGTCAATCCATGTGTTCCGCTGCCGCCATTCAGCCATAGATTCAGAGCAGGTGTGAGTGAGAGAGATGGGACAGTCTTCCCTATAGATGTCAGCAAAGTTGGACATTTATGTTTCTCCCCAGAAATATCATTGGGACAGTGAGCCACAAAGTAGGACTGTCCCACCAAAAGTGGGAAATATGGTCAGTTTGTCTCATGAAGCTCTCACTGTGAGTGCAGCAAGTCACTGTGGCCCCACGGCTGTTTCTGACCACAGCAGAGTGCAGGCATAACTGATAAAGCTGTGTCATGACACATCCTTCCCAGCCAGGGCTGTTTCTATAGGAGGGAGAGTAGGACCATCAACCCAGGGCTGGATTATGAGGGCGGTGCAAGGGGCGTGCGCCCCGGGCCTCCACCACTTGCTCTACAAAGACCTTTGGTCTGGTCCAGGAGGCTTTTCAGTCCTTGGTCTGATGGGCCAGCAACAAAGCTATCGGCGGCAGTGGGCTTTTTTTCTGCTTTTGCAAACCTGCAGACAAAGCCACCACAGGGCAGGACGGAGAGTCTAGAGCAGCAAAGCCGCCACCAGCAACGCTACAGTGATGGGTGCAGAGCTGTCACTGCACATAAGCCACCAAGCACAGCCGCTGGCAGCTCAATGCAGGGAACCAGCCGGGCGACTACACTACCCCCCACCCAGAATGGCAAAGCAGGAGTTCCCGAGCAGCACGCACCCGCACAAGGGGGGCACAAGGGACTCCATCTGTTGTTCCAGTAAGTAGGCGGGTGCCAGACAACCACCGATCAGTTATTTGGTTGGACTATTATTTTCAAGGAAAAATATTCTGTATCTGGGGCCTCACCCTGAGCACTAAGGCTATTGGGTGCATCTTAAACCCAGCCATCCTGTTTTTTGCATATGAGTTGGGGCCACTGTTAGTGGTGCAGGCTCCTTACCCCTCCTATTAGGTTCAGTCATGGGGAGGAGATACTGCCTGTTGCTAAGATAGAGGAACATAGTGGCACATACCCGTATAGGACAGCAGCAGCACCATAGGATGAGTAAGAAGGGGGCAGAATTTTTTTAGAATACATGAGGTATCTACATGTACCATAATCTTATTATGCATTGACAACGCCCGCATTGCACTGTTCCCAAGCGGGATAAGGCGGGAGGAAGTAAGCGGGCGCCTGGACAGGGACTTTAATCTTAGATGCTAACGACATCAAACTGACTTTTCTTTCTGAAATTTAATTGGTTGCATTGGGTTACACCATCTTACTTCCAGTTTTTTCCCTTTCCATGTTATCATATTAAATGACAAAAAAAGCTCCATTTACAGCCTTTCGGAAAAGTGCTTTGTGGTCCCCGGGAATTGTTGTACATTAGTCTTCCCAAGCGATATAATAAGATGAAATCTATTTATTGGACTCATAGAGGAAGCTGGAGGGCTGAAGCAATAAGGATTAGCATAATGGCCATCTTTATTATGCACAGTAGTGTAATTATTTGTACATTGATATATTTATTGTTTCTTTTTTTTATCTCGACTTAAAGTTGTTATGACTGTTGGGAGATTTGTGGATTCATGCTTCAGCAACTCCTAAATGATATCAGCTCTTTTCTTTGATATCACATTTAAAGGCACAACATAGTGCATGTGTCTGTTTTTTTAAGTGTGGTATAGAGAAATTCTCCAGATGGTGAAAGCGCCGACTATTCCACATAAATAAACATTTTCCAAATATGAAATATTTCTGCTTAATGAAAGTGCGGGGGCGAGGAGGCTAATCCTGTCACAAGTCTTTTCTTACTTGTCCTTAATACATTATGGATCGACCTTGTCGCTGCTCTCGCAATGCCCCCAAGGAGATTGTTGGTTGTATTTTAGCTCTACTGCATGATTTACCTACAGACAGGCCTCATCTTATTAGGAATGACTGCAACTATTGTCTACAGTTTTGCTGCTTTAGCGAACCCCTTCACCTTCACCCATCTCCGTGATGCTGTTTCCCCAGCACAGGAAGTAGTTTGACAGGAAGTAGGAACCAAGAAAAAGGGGCTACATGTATTTTCCCTATAGGACTACATAAAGTGTTTGGCCTCGTTGTGTGTGTTAGGCCCTTATTTATAAGGATAGCGTCAGGTAGCGCCTGGTTAATTTGAGGTAGCGACAGATAGCGACTGGTGAACGCCGGAGACGGCACGCAATTCCACATTTATCAAGCAGAATCTGTTTAGCGACTGGGATAGCGCCATGTAGCGTCTGATTAATCATTTTCACAGCCTCAGCGAACAGCGCCAGCGTTCAGCCTTGCACAGCGCCAGGTATGACCTCTCGCTACCTGTCGCTCTCCAATACATTTCAATAGACGAACCTTTTCTTCTCTTTAAACCGGGTTTTTGTTTTTTTGTTTTTTTGCCAAAAAAACACAAATAATTCAGTGACCTCTTCTGACATTGAAAAAGCTGTTTTTTCACATTTTTATGATTTTTAAAAAAATTCTTCAGAAATGACATTACAGGTCTGCCATTAAAGTGTTCATGTTACAATGTTACAATGTGGTTAGAATGTAATTCCATATGTTTTCGCTTTATTACTAGTGGAAAGATGGTTGAAAACAGACTTTAAACACACCGCCTCCTGCGCTCTGGGCTTCAGAGAAGCATTTTTCAGCGCCAGAGATTTGTGAGGCTGTTTTTTTCCTGAATATGGTGTGAGTCGGTCGCTATGAGCAGTCGCTACCATGCGCTCCCATACAGCGCTGTACTGGTCAAATAGCGACTCCTCACAATGTATTCAACATTACTGAACAGCGACTGAGTCGCTATAAACTAGCCACTCACAGCCGAGCACTGCGACTACTAGCGGGCGCTCTGAAAATACCTGCTACAGACGCTCATCTGTCGCTACCTGCCGCTAATGATGAATCAGCATCCCCGTCTCACACAGTTGGGAATCCTACCTTGTGTAAAATTATGAGTTGGCAAGATGACGAGGGATGACCTGCTAAGTATGAATGAAGGAATCAACTGGGATAAAATCAAAGTACCTTAAGAATTCAAATGAGATTTGATAGCTTCATTTATTTTGGATGATTTTATCCATTTTTTGGGGATAGAATCAAGTTTACTTCAATATGTCTTTATTGAAATTTTACAATTTATGAAGAAGGGTATATAGAGACAATAACAACAATAACAAAGAGGATCACAGGGTAAGAACGACACGGCAGCCAAAAATAAGCAATACATTCTCGGTCGGCCTAGGAGAGCTCGAGCGTACCACGCTCCATTCGGAGCACACTAAAGGATCAAACACAGGGTATCCGCAAACATCAACCAACTACACCCACCGCATCCCCCGGATCACGGTCACGCGACGTGTGAACCCGTCCCTCCGGCTTTTCAAGTTTTCAGCAACCGTGCCTATCCCCCCAAACGATCCGAGAAACCAGAGTGGTTATAGAGAGAAAGAGAGGAAGGACAGAGAAAGAGAAAGGAGGGAGTAGAGAAAGAGAGAGATAGAGAGGAGCAAGAAGAAAAGACGAACAAAGAAGGAACGAGCATAAGGAAGTAATAGCAAAAGGAAGAAGGGGGAGCCCTGGGGCCCAGCGTCCAACATTCCCAGCTCCCCCGGTCCCACCCGATCCTGCTGCGTCAACCAAGGGCCGGGCCTTCCACCAAACCCCCCCCCCCCCACTCCCAACTCACCCACGTTCTAATAGTGCCTGAAAGTCAGGAGAGAATCAAGTTTAATTTCCTGCAAAATTTTTGTAAAAATGTTGATTCGAAGAAATTTGATGCTTTAGTGATATATGGTGACTCATCGTTTTTGAGTATACAATTAAATTTTTGATTTTATTAGCAACAAACCTGACATTTTAGGGATCTATACTAGATTACCGTATCTGATTCAGCCATTACCATGAAGCTATTTCCCTAGCACTCCCCCCCTTTATCATGGTGGCCCTTTTCCCTAGCTAATTTGTTAGTCATAACTAAAGTTTGTATGTTGGACAGGAAGTAGCAACCAAGAAAAAGGGGCTACATGTAATTTCAACATGTCAACACTGTTGAGCACTCTGCCTTGAAAAGAGACGTTGTCTCGCAACGCGTGGGTTTGAAATCAAGGGGGAATGCACATTCAGATAAGTCTTTGCACACCTTCTTGCTTGGTTATAATTTTTGAACGGTTTATGTCATTTCTATTATGTGATTGATGCACTTAATGTGGAGGTATTTTGTATTTAGATATACTATGGTTGATTATTTAATTATTTAAGCACATGAATTAGTTAGGTGATTCTCAATATAGGGTATATTAGTATTATAGTGATGTCTATCAGAGCGCGTTACAACAACCCCCCCCCCCCCCTTGTGGCAGATAAGTAATTAGGTTGTCTTTTATGTTTTTTAAAATGTCTTATGTGTGATATGCATTTATTGGATTAATTTAATAAACTTGTATTTTTCTATATATACTTGAGGTGTGCATTAAGACTCTGGTAGGCATCTATAGGGGTTTTGCCGGGTACTTTCCCCTTTTTTCTTGCTTACATATATATGTAGATTGCAACCAGAGCATTGCACCACAATTTGAATTAATAACAAGGTTGGTGCCACCTCTCACCCTAGTGGTGTTCTCCAGTAATTTCCCTATAACACTACATATAGTGTTTGGCCTCGTTGCATGTGTTAGTCTCACACAGTTGGGAAACCTACCTTGTGTGAATGATGAGTTGATAAGTCTTTCAGTCTTCTAGTGGGCAAGATGACGAGGGATGACCTGCTAAGTATGAATGAAGGAATCAACTGGGATAAAATCAAAGTTCCTTAAAGTGGACCTTCACCATGACTTAATGAAAAGCCCAAACCCTTAAAAAACGATTCTCCAGCATCTAAAATTAATATATTTTAAGTTATTAGTCACTTACTTATTATTCTTTCCCCCACTGGGCTGCAACCCTGATTCGGACTCCAGGATACGGGCGCGGCCATTTTGACTTGGAAGAATCACACATACTGAGGAGAGGAGAGCGGGATAAAGTGTGGGGGCAGGGTTATAGCTGTGCTTTGCACAGACAGAGCAGAGCTGGAGTCAGTTCAGCAATCTCAGAATGCAGAGCGACACAGTCAGAAGGCACTTCAGCCTGATTCTCCATGAGCCGCCATCTTGGATGTTTAAAGGCTCATAACATGTAGGTAGGATGATTTTTTAATGTGGGCAATCTGTATGTACAGGGTGTGGGAAACATATAAGATATGCTTTTTTTGGGAGATAAAATCAAGTTTAACTTCCTGCAAAAAAAAAACAGAATTAGGATTAGAAAGGGATCTGAGACTTAAAGGTTTCATCTGAGACATTCTTTAGGATGATTTGGTTCTTTTTTGGGGGATAGAATTTAATTCTTAAACAAATTCTGTAAAAATGTTGAGTGAAAAGAATTTTGATGCTTTAAGAATTTATGTTGATTCATCGTTTTGGAGGATAAAATCAAATTTGAAATTTGATTAGCAACAAACTTGACATTTTAGTGGTTTATACTAGATTTCCATATCTGATTCATCCATTACCATGATGCTATTTCCCTAGCACACTCCCCCCCCCCCGTCCCACCCACATCCTTTGATCATGTTGGCCATTTTTCCCTAGCTAATTTGCTAGTCATAACTAAAGTTCTTATGTTGGACAGGAAGTAGGAACCAAGAAAAAAGGGCTACATTTATATTCCCAATTGGATTGCATAAAGTCTTTGGCCTCGTTGTAAATCTGCATAATAGTCTCACACAGTTAGGAAACCTACCTTGTGTGACTGATGAGTTGATAAGTCTTAGAGCTTTCAGTTTTCTAGTGGACAAGATGACGAGAGACCCGCTAAGTAAGAATGAAGGAATCAATTGGAATAAAATCAAAGTTCCTAAAGAATTAAAATGCGATTTGAAAACTTGATGATTTGATTTTGATTTTTTCAGGATAGAATCAAATGTAAATTTCCGCAAAAAAAAAAAAAAAAAAAAAACAATTAGGAATAAAAGGGGATCTGAGACTTTTTTTTAGGACGATTTGGTTCTTTTTTTTTTAGGGATAGAATTACATTCTAAAACAAATTCTGTAAAAATGTTGATTCAAAAGAAATCTGATGCTTAGGGATTTATGGTAAATCATTGTTTTGGAGGATAAAATCATATTTAGATTTGATCAGCAACAAACCTGACATTTTAGGGATCTATACTAGTTTAACATATATGATTCATCCATTAGCATGATGCTATTTCTTTAGCACCTCCCCTCCCTTTATCATGCTGGGCATTTTTCCCTAGCTAATTTGCTAATCATAACCATCTTATGTTGGACAGGAAGTAGAGAGCACCCACGGAACACGTGGCTCATTTCCTGGTGGTAGGTGGTGGGGAGACCTCGGTGATTTTGTTGCAATTGTGATAGACATTGCTGTTATTATTGTGATAGATATTTGCTGCTATTATTATTTCCTGCTATTGCTTTATGCTGCTGTTTAAGATGTTTACTATTGATTGGATATGGCTCACTATGTAAGTAATTTCCCTGTGGCTAATTGTATTGGTGGTTGAATGGTGATTAATTTGGGGTATTGTACATTTATATTTATAGTATTGTGAGACACTTGCACTTTATATACAGGGATTTTTGGCAAGATTAGGTACACAAGTTGGTTTGGTCCTTTTATGTGATATTTGGAGAGATCACAATATCGATTCACCCAGGTGGATTTTGTTGTCCTTGTTGGTTTATGCAGCTGTATACTTATTAATTTAGAGTTTTGATAGATATAGCCCTCTCCTTACTGCCTACTTATCCAGTTATGTTGGTTTGTCTTGTATGTTCTTGTGTTTATGTATTTTAATAGTTTTTAACAAGTCTTGGTGTATAGTTTTGTGAATATATTTGATCAAATAAAATTACATATTTATTGGGATATCGGCGTGCCTCCCTCTATGGTTTTGGTACCGTATCTGATTCATACATCACCATGATGCTATTTCCCCAGCACTGCCCCCCCCCCCCCTTTGATCATGCTGCCCATTTTTCTCTAGCTAATTTGCTGGTCATAACTAAATTTCTTATGTTGGACAGGAAGTAGGAACCAAGAAAAAAGGACACGGGTGCACATACTGTACCTGCTAAATAACACATTTTCATAACCAAATTTCTCTTACTGGACTACTTTGATTGTGTGGCTTCACAAAATTTTAGTGTTTTTACACTATGGGGAACATATCTTGGGTGGATGATGAGATGGCAAATGTGGACACTCTTTCATTTCCCAGCTTTCTGTAGGCAAAAAGATGGAAGAAGACCTACAAAGAAACATGTTTCCCTGTTATCTCCTATAGGAATACTTTGATTGTGTTACTTTACAGTAGATGAGCTGCATGGCTGCACATTGTGGGAAACATGTATTGAATTTCTCTATGGTGAGTTGTCTATGGGGTTGGGCAAGAAAATGGGATCTGACTTTCTAGGGAACCAATTTTACATACTTCTGTATTCGTTTTACTGGATAATTTAAATTCAATGGATCTGTTTCTTGGTTGACAGTGTATTGGTGAGTTGACCCATGGGACCTCTCTTCCAGCTCTCAATTTTATGTTGGGAAAGAAGATTTAATTAGACCTGATAAGAAACATATTTTCCTAACTTCTGTATTTCACTTAATAGACTTCTTTGATTGTGTGGCTTCCTAACAGATCAACTGCTTAGTAGCACATTGTAGGACATACCTTGGACGGATGATAGGTTGGCAAATGTGGCCTCTCCGCCAAATGTGGGCAAGAAGATGGATGCCAAACGTGTTTACCCCATTTCTCATATTGGACTACTTGGTATCAAAGTAGATTAGCTGCATTGCTGCACATTGTGGGAAACATACATTAGGTCAACTGTTGACCATGGTGCATGATTTAATGATGAGTTGTTAATGATCTGCTATGTAACACGTTTGATTGTTACATCGTTTTTCGGACTTCACAATATATATGTTTCTCAATTTACAGTGTCTTTTGTTGGGAAAGAAGGAGAGACCAGCTAAGAAGTTTTCCTAACTTATGTATTTCTTTTGCAAGACATTTTTGATTATGTGGCTTCTCAACAGATGAAATGTCTGTTTGCTCTGTGGGACATACCTTGGCTGGATGACCAGTCACCAAGTGTGGCCTCTCCCTCAGTCTTCTGTTGCACAAAAAGATGGGATTAGACTCGGTTGTGTGGCTTCACACTGTGGGGGGAACATTAGTGGGGAAACCTTTAGTGGAATGAAAGGCAAGTGGGATTCTCAGTCGCAACATCAGATATTTGGGTTTATTGATAAATTTGCATCAACCAAACTAAAAAATTTGATTTCTGCTTTTGACTCTTTAGATGAACAGTAGCTTTTTTATTTGAAAAAAGTGGAAACTACAGTAGCTTATTTAGTCCATTTTCCAGGGCAGATTTAGAGTAAATTGTTGAAAACCAGTTAATGAAAGGCTCGCTGGAATGTATTTGGGGCCATTTATGGTAATTATGGTTTGGGGCAGTAAAAGGAAAGTACTGAATGTTCCTGCCATCTCCTTCGAGATCTCCCCTCCACCCCTGTGCTTTGCTTCCTTTCCCCCGCAGAGAGCAGCATTGTGAATATTAATCAACTCACCATTTCCTATGAGTTTTTCATGTTAATTACAGAAAAGAGAATATATGGAATACATTATAAATACTTTGTATCTCTTTGTAAGAGCTTGGAAAAAAGGAGCTTTCCTAGAATGGAAAATATTTGCAGTGTACCCAGTTCAAGAACAGATCGCATTACCCATCTATCCTTGCAGCAGGCAGAGATATGCAAATCATCCTTTATGTCTCTGTGCCATCCAAGGCCCTTAGATACACTAAGGGTGCAATGCCAAGGATTAGCTTTAAATTTACACAGCCAAACACATCCAACTAGTGGACATGTGTTTCGAGCTTTAGGCTTTCATCAGCACTCGGGTGGATGTTCTGGCTGTATGGGAAGTGAGACTTAGCGAGTACCAAAACAGAGTCGCAAGCCAGTATGTGGAGAGACCCATGTTAGGCTTAATATAGGAGGGCTAAAGAGACCAAAAACCCTCTACTTAGGTAAAGGAAAAGAGGAGCTTTCCTAGAAGGGAAAGTATTTGCACAGTACCCAGTCCAAAGACAGATAGCAGAACCCATCTATCCTTGCAGCAGGCGGAGCTATGCAAATAATCTCTTTATGTCTCTGTGCCATCCAAGGCCCTTAGAAAAGCTAAGGGTGTTTTTGTAAGAGCTTGAAACTCTTTTATTAGTTTGGGTATGTAACAAATAAGCTTTACTATTTTTGTCAAATTTTAGTTTACCTAATTTCTGTTACAATTTGGAAGCCTGTTTCTGGCCAAAGAACAGTCTGTCTGGAACATGTCTGGCCCCTTGCCGTCCAGACCAACAACGCTCAATTGTTCTTCATTGTGATAAATTCAACCCAAAATTTCCTATTTTTGGTTCGGTTTAGTCCAAAGAGAATTTTAGCAAAATATGTGAGCTCATCTCTACTAAAGAGCACTAAAGCCCATTTCAGTTGGCCCTAGAGTATAAAATAAGCAAGGGACGGCCAATTATGAGGTCCCATGGGTGTCTTGATTTGGGTTGCTCCATGGCTTAACCTCCTCACAGCATTTCTCCTATGCACTCCTCCTATGTCCAGCAGACTTGTATGTCTGCGAGTAGCTGCTGCAGGTGCACAGCTAAGCAAAGCATGGTTAAGTTTAGCTGCGCACCTCCTGGGGTCCCTGCTATAGCCCTGACGGGCATGGTCATCAGGAGTACACACACACAATGCTTACAGAGGCCCTCATATTCTCCATGGGATTGAAGAAATGTGAGTTTCAGGCAACACATGGGGGTTCCATGATGCACTATGGATGGGAGCTTTTAAAAGAGACCAACTAATTCTGATGAGTCACTTTGGTTCAGAGAAAGTCCAGGTCTAGGGATCTCCCAGTAAAGAAAAAGCAAACCTTTTCCTAACTGTTAGTGGTGGTTCAGCTTCCAAACGTGTGTGCAATCCTTTCTGGGAGAAAAAGGAGCACAAACTATGGAAGAAAGACATGTAGCATACCACACATTTGCAAGGCATTCATTTATCACCTTAGGAAATCTGAATTCAAAAGTGTACAATTTGGGATCTTTGCCCAAAATTAAGGCAAATATTTTTTGGTGTTCCGTCGGTCAAGCCAGCTACATCCATGTTTTTATTTGCTCCCTATTGGTCATTGGGTGGGAAGAGTTTCAGAGTGTCAGAGTTTCTGGTTTTCTTGTTTGTTGTTGGTGGCAATCCCAAACCAATATATGGAGGATGTGTGATGCAGTGTCCCTTAGGGAAAGGTTGATCCACTTTAGGTTGCACAATGTTTCTCAGGTGTTTTGGGGATCTTCTAATGCAAAATCAGGACACACAACCAGATTGTTCCCCTATATTTTTCAGTGCTATTTCGATCTTGGTGTGGAACAAGAATATTCGAATCAACAGTTTCAGTAAAACTCAATTCATGGGTGTTAAGGGAATTGCATATACTGTAAGAGGGCTCCTCCACTTCTTCGCACAACTGAATGTATAATAACACGCATAGATTTTTTCATATTAAAATATGCTCTTTCCCTTCCGGCTTCAAGGCCTTCATTATTAAAAACCATGCTGCAGGTATTAGGGGGCCATTGACTGTGTAGATGTTCCCATAGGGGAGCACAAGATCTTCTAGAGATCTGCCGATAGCAAGGTATCTCAAGGTTGCAATTAACCATTGTTTCCTGGAAAATTGCCTTTCCTTATCCACATACTTTTTGGGGGAAATGAGGTGAGAAAGCTTTTAGCAATTCATTTAAAAAAAAAAGCTTATTATATCCAAAAATAGTCATGGACATCATTAGAACAACTAGCACTTTTAGCAATCCTGCAGATGAAAGACGTTGCGGCTTCAAAGGCCTATCTTTACGCCATATTCAGAATTTCTTTCCTTTACCCGTGTATTCTTTAGCACATGAACCATTCAAACTGTAAAACCTGATACTCTTTTTTTCTTCAGAGAAGAAAACTCAAAATTTTTTTAAAAAGAATTCGATCTAAAGTGATCCTCAGAATCAGATACGGTGCCATCCTTAGCAAACTTCACCCCATCACCTAGAGTAACCTGGCTCTAATGCTCTTCCTATCAAGATCATCCAATGAGCCAGCCGTTGCCGGCACCCCATGTTAACAATCAGATCTTTGATTAATACTGGGGCGCTAGAGAGGCACATGAGTGTGGACCAGATGAGTAGTTCAGCCCATTTTTGTGCTTCTTAGTACATACTGATACTGATGACAGTATACCTTGGGAGGGTTGTTATTAAGACCTAAAGTGACCACTTTAAAGGGACTCTATGTACAAACACAATAAACACTTGTTCACCTATAGTCACGTACAGTTGATCAGGGATATTCCAGGAGTTTGAAACTTTGAGGCCGATTCATTAATAGCGCCAGGTAGCGACAGATGAGCGACAGTAGCGGCATTTTCAGAGCGCCCGCTAGTAGTCGCTGTGCTTGGCCGTTGTTCTGTAGTTGATAGCGACTCAGTCGGTTTGCCGTAATGTTGAATATTGGGTGAGGAGTCACTATTTGACAGGTTCCACGCTGTATGGGAGCGCATGACAGCGAATGGCCATATCGAACGGCTCCCACCATATTCATTAACAAATCACGCTCAAAAAATTCTCGCGCAGTGAAATGCATGTTTAAACCCCAGAGCGCTGGCGGCGATGGGTTAAAAGTAGTTTTTTAACCCCCAAACAACCATATTTTTGGGGAAAAAAAAAAAACGTTTTTCAAAACATTTTGTAATATGAATACATTAATATCAGACCTGTAATATCAATTCTGCACAAATTTATTTTTTTTTTTTATTTTTTACCTTAAAAAAAATATCTAACATTGCAGAAGTGGTCACAGAATTTTTGACATTTAAAAAAAAAAAAAAAAATTAATAGCAATTAATTGAGAATATTTAAAGATTGCTCCATTGAAATGCATTGGAGAGCGCCAGGTAGCGAGAGGTCATACCTGTCGCTGTTCAAGGTCGCTCGCTGGCTCTGTGGGGTGAGGCTGGAATAATGATGAATGATTCGCTATCTGGCGCTCTGTCAGTCGCTAAGCAGGATCGGCTTGATAAATGTGTGATTGCGGAGGGGAGCCGGCGTTCTCGTGGCGGTGACCGTCATTACCGTTCGCTCACCATTCGCTACCTGGCGCTATCCCTTGTTAAATAAGGGCCTTACCTTCACCAGAGATCCAGAGTGCTCCATCCCTGTGCAGAACCATGTTCCCTGACAACATTGCTGACTCCTCGCTTCTATCCGGCATCAGTCAGAATGACTGGTCACACCCGCTCCATTGATATCAATGGAGGCCAGTCATCTTTACTGGCATGAGTGGATAAATGCTAGACTCTGGGCCACAGTAGCAAGATCACCAGTGCACCTTCCAATCGCAGCGGCTTGCTGCTCTGCTGGCACGTGGTGCTGCGGGGTACGACCTACCCACCTTAGCCCCTGTTTAGCGACCGCATCAGGTCTCTGCCGTGTTTATTTTACTTATTTTACTTGTTTCACATGATTGTATTATGTATATGGTTTGTAACTGCATTTGTTTGGCTGGTGTTGTTCTGATTGGCTGCATCAGCTCTGATGTCACGTGGGACACGCCCACTGACATCAGGTGGTAATCCCGGGCCCTCTGAGGACATTTAATCCTCAGTGGAGGGGAATCTCTGCTTGCTTGTTTTTGCTCCCTGACGAAGGTGCGCTAGACGCCCCGAAACGTTGGATTTTGTTGGATCTTTTTGGTCTTTGCTGTGATATCGACCTGTTGGATTTGAATACAATATCTTTTGGCGTGCTGGCTGATCGTCTTTCTTGTGTGTTTGCGGCGCCACCGCCGGCCACAGCACCCACTACAACGCTAGGTAAGAGTGCTTCTGTGGAATCTGACACAAGATCACCAGTGCAGGTAAGATTCAAACTACCAACATCAACTTCGAAGGCCGGTATGTGATCAAGTTCTGTTCATTGTTTTTGCCTGTACACGGACTATAACTAGGACGAGGCAAGCAAACAAGGACTATAGGGGGGCAACAACCCTACTGTTTGCAAGTAATGAAAGAGCCGGAAAGTTTTTAAAAGTATTCACCCCCTTTTGTTTTTCAGCCTGGATATAAATGTGGCATTCCACACAGCCAGAAATGTCTTCTTCCTTCTAGGGGTGCCCCTCTCTACACAGAAAACCTGATTGGTTTGCCAGCAAAAGAGGACATGCAAGGAGGGAAGCAGGGATGCCAACAACCCAGAATCTTACAATCATGCTGTAATGGAAAAATAGGAAGTATCTAATGACTTTAACATCAAATTGGGATGCCCCCTTGGGAAGAAGAAGAAATACAACAAAACATCAAATATATTATAGACAAATTATATTAAACACTAATAATAATGGGTAAAAAACACCCTATAAAATACACAGCGTTTACTCTAAATCTCAAAATGAGGCAATGCATGATCCAATAGCATTAGCAGTAGTAGCATAGAGCTCCAGACGCTGTGTGATTAAGGTCTGTTTTTTAACACATATCCACCAGTAACAAAGCAAAAACACATGGAATGACATTGTTGTAACACTGTGACAATAACACTTTAGTCCCAGACCTGTAAATACAATTCTGCATAAAAATATAAAAAGTCCCATAAATGTATAAATGTGTTTGTTTGCAGCCAGGAGAGGTCACACAATGATTTGAGCAAAAAAAAAAAAAAAAAAATTAAATTGCCAAACACGCTATTTATACACAACTAATAAAACCCCATTGAAATATATGGGAGAGCGCTACAGGTACTACATGGAGCTCTGGAAGCTAGAGCGCCGGCGCTATATTCTGAGCCGCCTCTGGTAATACATGTGACGCTACATGGCGCTTTTAGAGTCGCTCACCAGATTCGCTTTCTTAAATTTGGTTTTGCGTACAGCGTCCAGCATTTACCAGACGCTGCCTGCTGCTACAAAGCATTACATGGCGCTAGCCTTTCTTATATAACCCCTTTAAAGTCCAAATTTTTGAATAAATTTGATTTGTGCCGAAGCAATTTGCTTATGCAAAGAAGCATACAGAGAAGCCCCCCATGATTTGTGTAGGTAAATTTATGGCTTTTAAATTAATTATCTGGCCAGATTCCCTATGGGAGCCTCCCAAATATGACATCAATCACAAGAAATATCACACAAAGAGAACTGCACATTCTTATCAATTGATTGCCATGAGACAAACAAACAAAACAAGGTCATACCAAGAATTGATATGGAACGTAGTACATACAATAAACAACGTATGTATTCTTCAGGCTTTATACAGATCTCTTTAGAAAGAGATCCTACTTTATAAACACAGTATATAAACACTATATATCCTTTATATACATATTTGCCAGTTTTAGACTAATTGTGGCCCTGGGCAAATATATAGGTGGGGCCCCAAATCACATAGTCCACATGAGTAAACCCAAATGTTGGGATATGGGTGCCAGGAGGGGGTGTTGTCTATGCTCAAGTGGTCTAGTCTGGGCCTCCAGAAGAAAGGCACCGGCACATACTACGGCAGCTGGCGACCTCCTCCAATAGAAGGCACTGGTTACAGGGCATGCTGTGAACGCTGGTCTCAGTCAGGTGACTATATCAAAATGTTGGGCTGTCTTAGCTGCCTGTTCCACCATCCTACCAAGAATAATAACAGCTCACTGCATTCACCATCCCACACCTGACCTCTGTACTCCCAGCCTTCTTAGCGCTCCTCATCTTCAGAATGATGCCATCAAGTTCTCAAAGGCAGCAAACCAGGGGTTGGGGAAGAGATTAAAAACAGCTAAGTTCTGGGGCCCAAAGCTTGGTCTGAGTTGGCATTGTTGGGGCTTTGCCAGTTGCCCACTTTGGTTCTCCATAATGTCTACACTGTATTTACATTTATAAATAATGTTATATTAATATATAGATATAGCATAAGTGTGTTATATTGTCATTTAATGATTGACAGAGCATCTAATAACTATTCTTTGCGCTTTAAAATTAATAAGGCTGCTTCCGTAGGAGGTTGTAAAGTGTCTTTCAAAGTCTTTGTATCAGGAAAGCACCTTGAGAAGTGTGACATGTGACTGAGACAGGCAGATAAAATGAAACCTATGGAACACCATTCCGGCGAGATGTGAGTAAAAGGACTTAATCCTAATAAAGGACTTCTAGCAAATCCAAAGGTGAATAGTAAGTTAGTAAGTATCCTACAAGCAGGACTTTTTTGAAAATTTTAGAATGCTATATATATATATTTAATATATATATATATATATATATATATATATATATATATATATATACACACACACCCTTTTTGCATCTCGAAAAAGAGGACCCAAGAAGGACCTCATGCGAAAAAATGGGCCAATGATAAAAATCCATATTAATATGCTGAATGGCGGGAAAAGAGGTCACTTATACACCCGGCATCAATAAATATCCAGCCAGGCTTGTTTTGTTTTGTTTTTTATTTTTAAGGAAAGAAAGAGGAAATCAGGGGGTGGCAGGCTCTGTCACCCCTGATAGACTAAACCTGTCAGCCCTGTATTTTATTCCTACCGGGGGAAGAAAACCACAAGCTTGGCGAGAGTTTTATTCAGTTTGGGTGTATAAGTGACCCCTCCTTTCATTACCTGACGTGTTTAAATGGATTTTTAATATTACATAATTTCGCAATACAGCTCCTTTAATTAGTAGATAGAACCAGAATTTACTGCTGTGGTCTTGAATAGCATTCCGGAGCAACATTTTGAAAATCCAGAAAATTAGCAAAATTGCACCAGAACAAGGGGGCAAATTCCAGCAACACTTTGTATTTTTTTTTTTATTGGTCGACTGGGGGGACTCTTTTTAAGACCTTTAAGAGATTATTTGACTCACCGTGTAGGGTATTGTGGGTTTGCCTTGTACCAGACAATTCGGCAATCGCCGAGATATACTAGTTCTAAAACTTCACAGACAACTTTTTCTTGCATGGGTAGCTTCATTTAATTACTTTGCTTAAATTATGCATACTGTTTTACTCAATCCTGCTCTCAGAATTTGTCAAGCAGATTTCTCCGCGCAGTCATGCCGAAAATCTCTTTCGTGGCGCCTTGTACACGGGAAGAGCAAAGTAGCTTGTTCAAGGTCACAAGGAGATGACTGGTGTCTGAGGAACATTTCTCAGTTCCAGTTGGTGACTTGAACTGCTGATCTGCTTCCACTAAAACCGCTGAGAGCTTTATATCCAATGTGTTTTGGTCCAAATGTAACGTTCCCCGGCCATTAAGAAGATTGTGCAAAAGTCAAGTCCAGGTTTTCTTAAAGAGGAAGTTCGGAGGCCATGGACGCCTGAGTTTAACTCCTTGGACTCGTTGGGGCATCCCCAATCGGGCTGCGCAACTGTGTAAAACCCCCACGGATCCCCAGATCAACACACCTGCTCCCAGAGCCCTTGCCATGTATCGGCTCTGCATCCCGGCTCACCACTTGCCATGCACGCACCCTGCGTCTGGCCTTTCTGAATGGCCTGCACGGGCACGCCACAGCTAGAAGCTGAGTAGGGGATGTGGCCAGCAGCGCACCCTGCTCTGCTCGCCTGCTTAGCCGTGAGCAGAGCCAAAGGGGGCCAAGTGAAATCGAGCTTGGTTTTGCAGGTCCGAGCATCCTCTTGGTCCAACAGCTATCTAGTCTAATGCTGAATTTAGGGGGGCAGCAGCCCCCCTCCATCTGTCTCAGCATCCCCCTCCATCTGTCTCAGCATCCCCCATTACCCCACACACTGAATAATGTGGTAGAAGGGAGGTGCTGCTGACCCTGTCCATCCAAATGCTGGCAGACCACTATTACCAACATCAGTGGAGCACCTTGGGGGTGTTGGATCCAAGACATCTTGGACCCCTTGCCAGTTCACAAACAGTTGAAAATAAAAAAAATGCATTTTTAAAATAAAGAAAAAACTCACCATGGCCACTCTTTCCTTTATTAGTCCCCTGGCGGCATCCTCTCTACAGGTCCGTCGGGTCGGAGGCTCCCTCCTGTTTCAGCGGGCTCTTTCTTGAAACCAGTCAGCTTCTAATTGCAGCTGCTCAGTTGGCATCTGCAGTGAACGGACCACAAGTCCCTCCTCTTCCTTCTTTGGTGTCCCACCAAGCTTATCCCAGCCTAACAGCCTAAGAGGCCTTCATACCTCTATGGAATCCTCCTCATGGGACAATTACATCACTGGAGTTGAGGGACATAATGGGTGGTCCCCAATACCAGTTTATAGGGTAGGGATGGCCGGATCTAGAGTACCAGATGCAGGATACTGGGGACCATCCGGTCGGAGGGCTTCTAAACCAATTTTTCCCCATTCAGGCTCATCACTAGTTAGCATTTAGACAATTTAGGGACGTGGAGGGTGATCCCCTATACCAGTTTATATGGTAGGGATGGCTGGAGCTATTGTATCCGGCATTTGGGAGTACCAAATGCAGGATACTGGGGACCATCCGGTCAGAGGGATTCTGAACCAATTCGTCCCTGCTCATCATTAGTTAGCATTCAGACAAGCGAGCGGACATCCGAAACGGGGAAGCTGATTGATTAACAGCGGCAGGTAGCGACAGTTGAGCGACTGTAGCGGAATTTTCAGAGCGCCCGCTAGTAGTCGCTGTGCTTGGCCGTTGTTCGGTAGTTGATAGCGACTCAGTCGGTTTGCCGTAATGTTGAATATTGGGTGAGGAGTCGCTATTTGACAAGTTCCGCGCTGTATGGGAGCGCATGATAGCGATTGGCCCTAGCGACCGGCTCCCGCCATATTCATTAACAAATCACGCTCAAAAAATTCTTGCGCTGTAAAATGCATGTTTAAACCCCAGAGCGCTGGCGGCAATGGGTTAAAAGTAGTTTTTTAACCCCTAAACAACCATATTTTTGGAAACCAAAAAAAACAAGTTTTTTAAATAATTTTGTAATATGAATACAATAATATCAGACCTGTAATATCAATTCTGTACATTTTTTTTTTTTTTTTTACCTTAAAAAAATTATCTAAAATGGCAGAAGTGGTCACAGAATTTTTCACATTTAAAAAAAAAAAAAAAAACAATTAATAACAATTAATTATTAATATTTAAAGATTGTTCCATTGAAATGCATTGGAGAGCGCCAGGTAGCGAGAGGTCATACCTGTCGCTGTTCAAGGTCGGACGCTGGCGCTGTGGGCTGAGGCTGGAATAATGATGAATGAGTTGCTATATGGCGCTATCTCAGTCGCTAAGCAGGATTGGCTTGATAAACGTGTGATTGTGGTGGGGAGCCGGCGTTCTCGTGGCGGGGCCCGTCATTACCGGCCGCTCATCAGTCGCTACCTGTCACTATTCCTTCATAAATAAGGGCCATAGAATCCAGTAGACAGGCGTTACATTTAGAGCAGAGTAACAACACAAAGGCCTGATAATACAGTCAGCGCCGCACCTGTCCAGGAGCTGGCTTTGGACCTATACACTCCCCTGATCTTGCAGACATGTAAACTTAAACATTCTGAATTTATTTTCCATGAGGAAAATATATATATTAATAGCAATGACAATGTAAATACTTCTACAGCTACATGTTCTCCAAATCTACTGGCTAAAGGAGAAAACCTAGTTTAAGATGACCCATATATGTCCATGACTTGTAGTCAAGAGTCAAAACGGCGCTAAAGGAAGGTGGAATGCTGTCACGACTGTGCAGCCTCACCTATACTGAATTCTTTATACAAAATATCAAGTGGACCTAGTTCTGTCATTTAACACAATCCTCCTGAGAAGGGAGTCAACACACCGTGTTATCATATTCTGTGCTGTGTATATCCGATATCTGAATACTTAGGGTTTTTTTTAAGAACAGATAGCGCCAGGTAGAGCCTGGTAGCAGCAGGCAGCGTCTGGTGAATGGTGGGCGCTGTACGCAATACCACATTTAAGAAAGCGAATCTGGTGAGCGCCTCTAACAGCGCCATGTAGCGTCACATATATTAATCCAGGCGGCTATAGCGCCGGTGCTCTATGTTCAGGAGCACCATGTAGTACCTGTCACTCTACCATGTACCATGTAGCACTCTGTAGCACTCTCCCATACAATTCAACGGGGCTTCAAGAGTTGTGTATAAATAGCGTGTTTGGCAATTTACATTTTTTTTGTTGCCCAAATCGTTGTGTGACGTCTCCTGGCTGCAAACAAACACTTTTCTAAATGTTTTTGACTTTTTATATTTTTATGCAGAATTGTCATTACAGGTCTGGCGCTAAAAGTGTTAATGTCACAGTGTTATAACAATGTCATTCCATGTGTTTTCACTTTGGTACTGGTGGATATGTGTTCAAAAACAGACTTTAATCACACAGCGTCTGGCGCTCTATGCTACAGCGCCCAGCATTTGAGCGCCGACGCTCTGTGTGTCCTTTTTTGATAAATATGGTGTGGGGCGCTGAGTGCTGGATGCACTGATCTGGCGCTACCTCTCGCTCTCTTCAGCGCTATACTGTTGTTAGAACACCCAAAACACATCATATTCATCAATGCCGGCCAGGTTACTATATCGACCGCGCTAGGTTACAGCGTCTGATACCCGCTTACAGCGCCTACTAGCAGTTGCTGTAAGCGCCGCTATACAGGCGCTCATCTGGCAATACCTGGCGTTAGTAGTGAATCAGCCTCCACGACTACCTTCAACCACTAGACTAAAAGTCCCTGTCCAGGCACACAGTAACTTTCTCCCCCCTTATTCCTCTGATCTATGATTATATGTAAATACCTTATGTATTCTAGGTGAAACTGATTTTTTTTGTTTCAATATCTGTGCGCTGGCTGAGCTGGGGAGGGCATGTCATAGAGCAGATTTATGAGTGCTCAGCCACTATAGGACCACTATGGCTTACTCCGAGAGCTCCAAGGGACAGAGTAGCTGTGGGACCCCTTTGTTTGTGTGGCCTAAAGGAGGAATAAAATGTAAAAAAGGGTTAACTTTGGAGCCCTGCTACGGCTTCTACGCTGCACTACAGGCATCAGGCCAGCTGATTGCTGGCTAATTATTGCCATTGAGTTTAGAGTTAATTATTTATTCTTACTTCAAAAAAATGTATATTGTAGTCTATTCACACCTTTACTCGACAAGCTTAGGCCCTTATTTATGAAGGAATAGCGACAGGTAGCGACTGGTGAGCGGCCGGTAATGACGGGCCCCGCCACGAGAACGCCGGCTCCCCACCACAATCACACATTTATCAAGCCAATCCTGCTTAGCGACTGAGACAGCGCCATATAGCCACTCATTCATCATTATTCCAGCCTCAGCCCACAGCGCCAGCGTCCGACCTTGAACAGCGACAGGTATGACCTCTCGCTACCTGGCGCGCTCCAATGCAATTCAATGGAACAATCTTTAAATATTCATAATTAATTGTTATGAATTTTTTTTTTTTTTTTTTAAATGGGAAAAATTCTGTGACCACTTCTGCCATTTTAGATAATTTTTTTAAGGTTTCCAAAAACATGGTTGTTTGGGGGTTAAAAAACTACTTTTAACACATCGCCGCCAGCGCTCTGGGGTTTAAACAAGCATTTCACAGCGCGATAATTTTTTGAGCGTGATTTGTTAATGAATATGGTGGGAGCCGGTCGCTAGGGCCAGTCGCTATCATGCGCTCCCATACAGCGCGGAACCGGTCAAATAGCAAAGCCGCCGCCAGTAACGCTACAGTAATGGGTGCAGAGCTGTCACTGCACATAAGCCACCAAGCACAGCCGCTGGCAGCTCAATGCAGGGAACCAGCCGGGCGACTACACTACCCCCCACCCAGAATGGCAAAGCAGGAGTTCCCGAGCAGCACGCACCCACACAAGGGTGGCACAAGGGACTCCATCTGACCTTCCAGTAAGTAGGCGGGTGCCAGACAACCACCAATCAGTTACTTGGCTGGGCTATTATTTTATACTGTATCTGGGGCCTCTACCAGATTTTGTGCCCATGGGCCTCCACTACACTTAATCCAGCTCTGCTGGTACCACTGGTTGGGAACCCCTGCTCTAGGTGAACTATGTGGGGAAGATTAATGCCAGAACTCAGCTCCTCAACCCATTTTTTGCCTCCATGAAAGCCCTCCAACGTAAATACAATGGACATCCCCCTAAAAGGCTAAACAAGGAAATAATCTTAAGAGGAGAAGGCTGAGGGAGGACATGATTAACTTGTATAAATATATAAATGGCCAATACCAAAAATATGGGGGAAACACATTTTCAGGTAAAATCCTCTCTAAAGACAAGGGACACGCTTCCTTCAAATGGAGAAAAGAAATTTAGTCTCCGGAGGCGACAATCTTTTTCTACCATAAGAACTATAAATCTATGGAATAGCCTCCCACAGAAGCATGTTACATCATCAACCACTGACAGCTTCAAAAAAAGGATTAGATGCTTATTTAGAGGAAAATAACATTAACAGTTACTATTAGCTGTTATCAGTAAAAATAAAATAAATAACTTCCACATATAAAATAAAAAATAACTTTCCCTACCCCAACACCCTTGGTTGAACTTGATGGACATATGTCTTTTTCAATCGTATTAACGGGCAGGCTGATTCATCATCAGCGGCAAGTAGCGAAAGATGAGAGTCTGTAGCGGCATTTTCAGAGCGCCCGCTAGTAGTCACGGTGCTCAGACGTGGGTCGCTAGTTCATAGCGACTCAGTCGCTGTTCAGTAATGTTGAATACATTGTGAGGAGTCGCTATTTGACCAGTACAGTGCTGTATGGGAGCGCATGTTAGCGACTGCTCATAGCGACCGACTCACACCATATTCAGCAAAAAAACAGCCTCACAAATCTCTGGCGCTGAAAAATGCTTCTCTGAAGCCCAGAGCGCAGGAGGCGGTGTGTTTAAAGTCTGTTTTCCAGCATCTATCCACTAGTAACAAAGCGAAAACATATGGAATTACATTGTAATAACATTGTAACATGAACACTGGCAGATCTGTAATGTTATTTCTGAATATTATAATATATAAAAAAATGAAAAAAATTTTGAAAAAACTGCCAGAAGAGGTCACAGAATTATTTGTGATTTTTGGAAAAACAAAAACCCCGTTTAAAGAGAAGAAAAGGTTCGTTCATTGAAATGTATGGGAGAGCGCCAGGTAGCGAGAGGTCATACCTGGCGCTGTGCAAGGCTGAACGCCGGCGCTGTTCGCTGAAGCAGTGAAAGTGATGAATCAGACGCTACATGGCTCTATCCCAGTCGCTCAACAGATTCTGCTTGATAAATGTGTAATTGCGTGCCGGGTCCGGCGCTCACCAGTCGCTACCTGTCGCTACCTCTCATTAACCAGCCACTACCTGACGCTATCCCTTCTTAAATAAGGGCCTATGTAACTATGTAACCACTTGTGTGTCTGTATGTCTCCAAAAATAGACAAGTTTAGCTTCATTTTAAAGTTTTATAAACGGGCAATAAGTCTACGAGCTGATTGGCACGAAACCAGCACCAGACTGCTTCTCCTAACAACTAAGAATAGCTTAAAGTGATAAAAATTAAAGAGCCTTTGTAGGAAACAGCCAGGAAGTCCAGAGGGAGCCATTTTGCTGGCATAAACACGGACGTTCTCTTGATAGGCTAGGACAATGCTGTACATCATTTAATATTAACCGTCCATTTTTTTATTGAATTTAAAGATACGCTTTGCCGAGATGCTGCCAAGGGTGTTATTTTTAGCAGACTCTATTTTTTCTTTTTATTTCTTTACTATTTTATTCTCCAGGGTCCAAGGAGATGGCAAGAAACTGCAGAAAGTAGATAGGCGTCAGAGAGCAAAAAAAAAAAATACCAGGAGCGCCTTAGACAATCATTATTTTCCCGATCTTGATATAAGACATTGAGAATGGGCTCAGAATATGTCACTTGGCATCAAGAAAACAATCCATGATGGGAGCAGAGTCCCTCATGGGCGTCTTGGGTGATGGATCGTATACATGTAGCTTATGTAGATGACTGCTAAACAAGCAGAGCTGATGTGATTGAAGGTCTGAGGGAGGAAATGCCATAAAAATGTGATTGACAGGCTGGCATGATAGGTGAAGAGCACCGAGTTGGCATAATTATGAGTGCTTGCCAAGTAAAGTAGACAGTTTTGACAAATCAGGTTTAAATGTCTGGCCGGGTAGCTTCATCAATTATCTTGAATCTGCCCCAGTGGTGGAAGGGGTTAAAGGAGACCTGGAAGAAAAGATAAAAATGTTCCAAAATGTGATGTTTTCATATGAGGTTTGCTTTTGTCTCAATGGCAGACTGCAGTAGTAGATGCAGTGATAGCTCGTATTGCTAGATACGTACCTATAGGTTAGTATTATTGACTCACTTGGACTATTTATTATGGGCATAGCTAGGAATTATCTAGGTCAGATCTAAAGGCTTTGGAAACCACAAATTCGGGGCATGCAGACCTTACTGCAACCTGCTTTGGGTTCGTTCAAGGACTCCTTTAACAAGTTGCTTATAGTTTATATAAGGTGGACCTTACCAGTGAGCTTAGGTCCTTGTCTAGGATCTAAATACCCCAAATGTATCTTGAAGGCACATAGCGTGCAGCAGGGAGTGCTACTGTAACTTACCTGAGCCCCGATCATGTTCCTGGTCAACAGAAAGATGGCCGCCACTCCCAAGAGTGAAGACACTCCTAGTGCCAGCTGGCAGTGCTGTCCCGAATCTGCCCCAGTGGTGGAAGGGATTAAAAGGGAACCTGGTGAAAAATGTTTCAAAATGTGATGTTTTCATGAGGGATTTGGTTCTGTCTCAATGGCAGACTGCAGTAGTAGATGCAGTGATAGCTCGTATTGCTAGATATGTACCTATAGGTACCTATAAGTTAGAGGTGGACCTCACTATTGACTTGGATTATTTATTATGGACATAGCTAGGAATTGTCCAGGTCAAATGTAAAAGCTTTGGATTTATTATGGACATAGCTAGGAATTGTCCAGGTCAAATGTAAAGGCTTTGTAAACCACAAATTCGGGGCATGAAGAACTAACTGCAACCTGCTTTAGGTTCGTTCAAGGACTCCTTTAACAATTTGCTTATAGGTTATATAAGGTGGACCTTACCAGCGAGCTTAGATCCTTGTCTAGGATCTAAAGAGCCCAATTGTATCTTAAAAGCAGGGAGTGCTGCTGTCACCTACCTGAGCCCCGATCAGGTCCATGTCGACAGACAGATGGCCCCCGCTCCCAAAAGTGAGGACACTCCTATTGCCAGCCAAGTTCTGACCCGAATCTGCCCCAGTGGTGAAAGGGGTTAAAGGAGACCTGGAAAAAATGTTCCAAAATGTGATGTTCTGATATGGGATTTGTTTTTGTCTCAATGGCAGACTGCAGTAGTAGATGCAGTGATAGCCCGTATTGCTAGATATGTACGTATAGGTTAGTACTATTGACTCACTTGAACTATTTATTATGGACATAGCTAGGAATTGTCCAGGTTAGATGTAAAGGCTTTGTAAACCACAAATTCGGGGCATGCAACCTGCTTTGGGTTCCTTCAGGGACTCTTTTAACAATTTGCTTATAGGTTATATAAGGTGCACTTTACCAGTGAGCTTAGGCCCATGTCTAGGATCTAAAGACCCCAGTTATATCTTAAAGGCAGAGTGTGCATCAGGGAGTGCTGCTGTAACTTACCTGAGCCCCGACCTAGTCCCTGGGCAACAGAAAGATGGCCGTCACTCCCAAAAGGGAGGACACTCCTAGTGCTAGCTTGCAGTGCTGTCCCGAATCTGCCCCAGTGGTGGAGGGGGTTAAAGGAGACCTGGAAAAAAGATAGAAATATTCCAAAATGTGATGTTTTTTCATATGGGATTTGTTTTTGTCTCAATGAAGACTGCAGCAGTAAATGTAGTGATAGCTAGTATTGCTAGATATGTACCTATAGGTTAGAGGTGGACCTCACTATTGACTCACTAGGATTATTTATTATGGACATAGATTAAAATTGTCCAGGTCAGATGTAAAGGCTTTGGAAACCACACATTTGTGGCATGCAGAACTGACTGCAACCTGCTTTGGGTTCGCTCAAGGACTCCTTTAACAATTGACCTTACCAGTGAGCTTAGGTGCTCGACTAGGCTCTAAAGACCCCAGTAATATCTCAAAGGCACAGCAGGGAGCGCTACTAAGCCCCGATTCCGTCCCAGCTGGCAGTGCTGGCACTAGGAGTGTCCTCACTCAAGGGAGTGGCGGCCATCTTTCTGTGGCCCTGGCTGTAGCCATGATGGATGTAATTTTGCTGTTAGTGAACATTGAAATGACCTAAGTAACAAGGAAAAAATGGCAAGCAGAGGCATTATCAGCTACCCCACCACAGACACAGTGAATTAAAACACAAAATACAATAAATAAAAACTCCTCTGTGTGTCTCACACAGTTTGGTGCATGGAAGGTAGGTTTCAGTCCACCTCTAAATCCAGCAAAAGGTGGTCATACAAAACAAAATCAAAGGTTTTGGCTGTAATTTGGCAGTTTCGATTAACTAAATAGCATAGAAGAAACAGTCAAAGTATAATGTAGATGCAATGATTGGTGTGCCTCACACAATGTGGAGCAGGTGAATTGGTGTTCAGATCATCTTATATTTTAGTAAAGGGTAGTCATGCAAAAGAAAAAAAAAATAGGCAGATTAGGCTGCCAGGGAACATTGCAATTACTTATATTAAAAATGAAAAGAAAGGGAAGAAGGGGCATTATCATCTGTCCCCAGACAGATGCAGTGAATCATGTATGGTGTGGGGAGGTTCAGTCCACCTCTTGTCTCTAGCAAAAGGTGGTCAAGAAAAAAAAAAGCAGAGGTTTAAGCTGTATTGCACCTCAGTCCACAAGCAGCCGGATGTCACTTAATAAGTAAAGGATCTTTTTTTCAGTTTGAAGGTTATTTACTAAAATTTGCCAGTCATTCCCCTATAAATTCTGGATAAGTTAAATGCCTGGTCTTAAGCAGGTGGAATTATCATTATTTGATGATTTGCTTTATTGTTTCAGAGAAATAGATACTTGGAGCCACCGCTGCAAGGCTGAGACCTCATCACAATCGCGTCCAAACTCGCAGTCGCCCCCCACGTGTGCTCCCAACACCGACAGGCCACAGCTGCGAGCTGCATATCAGTTTAATAAATCACTGCTAGGATGTGATAAGCCGGGAGTAAATGTCAGACGGGGGATCGGTAAACAGCCGCCCCGCTTTCCAATATCCCTTTAATTACCATTTAACAAAATCATTCTATTTTACTTATTGGACGCCTCTGTCTCGGAGCAGGCTGGAGCTACATGGCGGGAGCCTGGCTCAGCCACCACCGGAACCACCGCCGCCGCCGCCAATGCATACTGCTCCGCTCTGCTCATTCATTGGCCAGTGGTCAAGTTAATCAGTCTCTACTGCAGAGGAGCTTACACTCTAATGTGCCACTACATTCTCAGGCTAGTTACTGTTAGTGTCATTATTTATAAAGTGCTTGCAGGTTCTGCAGCATTGTACAGAACACGGGGAGGCTGATTCATTAATTGCGACAGATAGCGACTGTTGAGCGACTGTATTTTGACAGCGACCGTTAGTAGTCGCTGTGCTTGGCCATTGTTCGGTGGATGATAGCGACTCAGTCGGTGTGCCGTAATGTTGAATACAAGATGCTGAGTCGCTATTTGACAGGTTCGCTGTTGTATGGGAGCGCATGATAGCGACTGGACATAGCGACCGGCACCCACCATATTCATTTAAAAAATCAGCCTTAAAAATTCCTAGCGCTGTGAAATGCATGTTTAAATCCCAGAGCGCAGTAGGCGATGTGTTAAAAGTAGTTTTTTAACCCCCAAACCACCCAAAAAAAAAAAATGGAATGATTTTGAAATAATATTCAAACCTGAATAGTTTAAAATCAGACCTGTAATATCAATTCTGCAAAAAAAAAAAAAATTTTTAAAAAATCCCAAAAAAATACATTTTCAAAGGGAGAAGTGTTCACAGATTTTTTTTTTTAATTAAAAAAAAAATATATATTAAAAAATAATTATTAATTAAAATACATTCTGCCATTGAAATGCATTGGAGAGCGCCAGGTAGCGAGAGGTCATACCTGTCGCTGTTCAAGGATGTTCGCTGGCGCTGTGGGATGAGGCTGGGATAATGATGAATGAGTTGCTAGGTGGCGCTATCTCAGTCGCTAAGCAGTATCGGCTTGATAAATGTGTGATTGTGACGGGGGAGCCGGCGTTCTCGTTGCGGTACCTGGCTTTACTGGCCGGCTCCCCAGTCGCTCTCTGTCGCTATCTGTCGCTATTCCTTGATAAATAAGGCCCTAAGCCATTGGCATCATTCTTCAGAAGCTGACACTCTAATGCCCCTTAGCTCCCGGCCAAAGAGCCTGAAAGAATATATGGTCGGATGAAATCGCGCCTTAGGAGCATCCCGATTGAGGATTCTTTGCAGTGTGAAACCCCTCAGTTCGCCATATACTCACCTCGATTTATCGAATCCAAGGCCCATGTGAGGACCCCCCGATATCCACTGCATTGCAACAGGGCCGGCGGCAGCACAGGGCAAACCTAGGCAATTGCCAGGGCCCCTGGGATCTTCAGGGGCCCACTCAGGCTCACACTTGGCCATAATATTATTTTACAGTGGATCCGAACCACAAATTCCAGATATTGTGTGCAGACCTACTCATAGCTTTTCCCAGCAACAGGGGATGATCAGCAACAATGGAGAAGGTGGCAGGGAATGGAGGGAAGCTGATGGAAGCTCAGAAGGTGGCAAGAACTAGGTGACAACTGACAGCAATGATGAAGTATTTAGTGGCAGCGGAGCAAGCAGTAAGGGCTGATGGGTGCTTGGTGGCAGTAGAGAATGTAACAAGGACTAGAGGATGATTGGTCACTATAGAAAAGGCAATACGTACTGGAGGGCGATCAGCAGCAGAAGATTATCCATTTGTGGCAGTGGAACTGAAAGGTGACATCATTTGACACACTACTTTAGGGCTCACAAAGCCTTTTTTGCCAAAGGGCCACCACAAACCTGGAGCCAGCCCTGCACTGCAACCCTCTATCATCGCATAGCTGATCTCACAACCAGAGGCTTCCCAAATTGGAATGCCCCTGTAACCGGGACCAAAACCCAGTGGGGTCGAAAAAAAGATTTTGGTCCTAATTCACAACCTACTGGGATGTGTCTGCTTTACAGGGCCATCCCGATTTTTCTGTCTGTGAAACCCCATGGGATCACCAGTTGTCTTACCCCGCTTAAGGTGCATGTGCGGGATCTCATACAATCAAAATAGATTGTGATGCATATTAATGCCTGCCAGTCTATTCTCAATGAACAGATTGCCTGGGGGGGCCTCCAATTAGGCTGCGGGGTGTGCTCACCTGTGGGATGCCACAGAAGTCCTGCACATGCGCTATGGGTTGGAATTCTGAGTTGGGATTATGGAAAAACCAGTGAGTTTTCATCTACTCTAAGGGATAAAGGAAAAGCCCGGCAAAAATGTTGCTCATTGTTTGGATGTAGTAAATGCTCTCACCTCCTGTTCCTAGCATTCCCGGTACAAGCTTTGTGGACCTATAGATCCACACGTGTGATGCGGCCAGCTTGGCAGGCGCGGCATTATGTGTAAATAAATCCTGCATTTTATTACTATTACAGTCATTAGTAAGGCTTGCTTTTATCTCTTCTACCTGGCCCGCCATGCATGACAAAGGAGCTTGTCTCATCAGCGCGCCGCCGCGCCATTGTCTCCCAGGCCTAAATCATGCTCCACATCCAGGCGCTGTTCGAGGAAATGTATAGCACAACCTTGTCACCGGAGCCATCAGGCTAAGTGATAATATATCGCCTCCGTTATGGGAGCTTTACACCATCTAGTTTATCACCCTAACAATGCCGCATGATGTGTCTAATTAGAACTGCATCAACTAGTCGTGCTTCTGCTATTGAGCAGTTTCTGTGGTTCCTCGGAGAGCTCTCAGCCTCTGATTTAGCACCGAAATTAAATGTAACTTCGCTTTTCTCTTTGATTTGTCAGCTGGAAGCTGTTGTTGCCGAAGAGTTCAGCGATTACCTCTATGCTGCAGCCTATATAACATGACTATCCATATAGAGTTATACCAATAGGGCTGCCAACGTGGCTGTACAAAAGCTAGGCTCTAATCAAAAAAAGTTCCCATCAATGATCAAATCTGATGTGGTTTGGAATATTCTGGCTCGACATCCAAAACCAATTAAAATTCAAGCCTGTTGTGAGTTCTGGTCTCTTTAAGGCAACTAAAACAGCAGAATGCCTCCAGTAGGGAGAACTGCCAAACTTTAGAGGAAAATAGGCAATGGGGTAAAGTACTGTTCAACAGGGGAGCGCTCAAAGGGGATGGTCCATACCCCTTGACCTGGTGGAGCACAGCACCCTTGTGGAGACATTTTAGGATCACACAACAATTTTAGGAAGCACCCAAAGGGGGGTTCATGCCTCTGGACCAGGTGGAGAAAAGTACCACTGGGGGGGGGGTCTGGGTCTTTTTCCAGGTCTCTGGAAATCACTTAAAGCAGCTAAATGCTCCCAGAGGGGAAGACCACTAAACCTCAGAGGAACATGCACCTTGACAGCTGAGCACCCAAGAGGGTAGTTCAGACCTCTGGACCTAATGCAGCCAAGTGCCTCTAGCAGGGGATACCACTTTAAATGTCTCTGGAAGATAATTAAAACAGCCAAATGCTCCTAGTTGGATGGACCATCAACATTTAGAGGAACATAGGCCTCAACAGGGGAGCACCCAAGGTGGAGCACAGCACCTCTTGGGGGGACATTCTGGGTGTGGGTTCCAGTCTCTGGCACTTAAAGAAGCCAAGTGCTTCCAGTAGGTAACACCACCAAACTTTAAAGGTACATAATCTTCGACAGGGGAGCGGTCAAGCTGTCTGGACCGTGGGTTGTGGGTTTTGGTTTCTGGAAGCAAACTAAAGCAGCCAAAAGCTTTCAGTAGGGAGGACCACCAAACTTTAGAGCAGTGTTCCCCAACCCTGCCCTCAAGAGCCACAAACAGGCCATGTTTTGTAGATCTCCACCCTGATGCACAGGTGAAGTAATTAGTGAAGCAGTGCCAAGTAGCATTTTGGAGATCCATAAAACATGACCTATTGGTGGCTCACAAGGAGAGAATCGGTGGACTTTAGGGGAAACTTAATCTCGACCCAAGGGGTACTTAGGTGGAGCACAGCACCACTTGAAAGGGTAAATTCTGATTCAGGGTTTTGGCATCTTGAAGGCTACTAAAGCAGCAAATTCATAAGTAAGGAAGACCACCAAATGTTAGAGGACCATACAGTAGGCCAGTGACAAGGGAACACCCACAGGGTAATGGCAATTTGGTAAACTTTTCATTAGAACATCTCATGAAAATATTGGGTATGTAATTCTTTATTTTAGAATAAAGTTACTGGAGTTTATAAATGTTAAAAAAGCAAAAATGCTAATTTTTGTAACCCACAGCCCTTCAGTAACCCCACCGACCAAAACCGATTTGTCATTGATGGTCATATGGTTCACAACCTTACGAGCGAGTAAGTGTTAAGCATTGGCTGCCTTGATGTTAGGAAAAAGGGAGTTAAAGGAGTTTCCAGCAGACATCCGATAAGAACTCAAAAGGCCTCCTCTGTAAACTTGCTCCTGCTCCTGCTGTGTCTGAGGCTGTCCTTGTGGCCTGGTGTCTCTCTGAGCTTCACACAAGGCCCTGTACATCCAGTTGGAAGGAAAGAAGGGAGAGGGGGGACATGATTGAGAGCTTTAAATATGTGAAAGGATTGAATAAGGTTCAGGAGGGAAGTGTTTTTAAGAAGAAACTTAACGATAGAACAAGGGGGCACAACCTGAAGCTAGTCGGGGGGAAGATCAGGAGCAATGTTAGAAAATATTATTTTACAGAAAGAGTAGTGGGTGCTTGGAACAAACTTCCAGCAGAGGTAGTTGAAACATCAACAGTCACTGAATTTAAACATGCCTGGGATAAGCACACATCTATCCTAAGATAAAGAGTACATACAGTATACACATAAGGGCAGACTAGATGGACCGTATGGTCTCCTTCTGCCGTCAACCTTCTATGTTTCTATGTTTCTATGTATGGCAGGGTATGAGACCAACTCGAGGTGGCCATAGGGACTAATGGGAATTCAGTCTGGGCTTGTACTTCTTTCACAGCCACCTATAAGCGTGAAGGCAGAACTGTGTGAAGCTCACGAAGACATAGGGCCCTGAGTACAGCCCTAGACGCATTAGGAGATACAGCAGCTACAGCAAGTACACAGAGGAGCCTTGTTGGAATCTTATCTTTGGTCTGCTGCAATCTACAAAAGCAGATTTTCCCTTTAAACTTTAGGGCAGCCAATGCTAACTACTTCTGCATTCACTCACTAGACTGCCAATCATATGACAAATTGGTTTTGCTGGGTGGCTTGCACATCAAGCCTGAATGGTTGCCAGTGGCCCACAACAGTTACTTTTAAAGAGGAGCAAAACACAGGATTTCTCCTCTCCTGGGTTTTCTTCCTCGTCCAGGTGTGTAATTAAAGGGAAAGCCAAATATTCGTCGGCGATTCCACAGTGGGGTATGCCAGTCCAGCAATCCCAATTTGAGTTCTATGATGTGCATATTGATGAGTGGTATAGAGTGACAATATGCCGATATACCAGACTGAGACTCTAGGGCCAAGTGCCGATATACCAGGGGTTTCACACATTGGACATTCCAAATCGGAAAGCCACATAAACAAGGAACCACCAGCCCTAGAGTCTTAAATTCTTTATTGTAAACTTAAAATCATGAAAAAAAACGTTACACATTACAGAAAGCTCTGAGCTGTATTTTAATAGCAGGTGCATGGCAACTATTCAGTGTATCACAGCGGATGTAGCTCTTGTTACAGTTGCTACACAGCAGGGAGCCTGGCTGATACAATGTGTTACTAGCTGGCTTTTACAATGTAATATACTGAGATGTTGCAGCACGAGGTAAAAAACCTCTCAACCGTATGTCTGGTGTATTCAGTTATGCTGCCTCTGTATTATGGTAGGAAAAATAATAATAAATAATAATAAAATAAACATATGAAATTAGCTCCTAGATGGAGCGAGCAAAGATGCTTCTGAAGAATAAGGAAAAAATCTACGCCACACTTCAGCAGAGAGCTTTAGAGTGTGGTCTAATTCAAGCCACTAGTGGGAGCACTAGCTGAGATTATCCAATACATCTTCATGTAATAATACAGAATGAGGATTTTGAAGGGGCTTGATACTAATTTTGCCAACAATTATCCTACAACCTCAAGGCCTACGATATGCCTGGAATCCCATCATGCTCCCCATTTAAGCACAAGTGTATATTTTCTTTTTCTTTGCAAACTACCAGTAAAAGCTCCAAAGCGAACCCTCTACTAACTAGGCAGTCTCACCAATTAAGACACACTAATAAAATTCGTAGGGAGTTTAAATAAAATGAGCATTAAATGAAATATTACGGTAATTCAATTAAAGCAGAAAGTGGTCAAGCGGGTAAGATATTCAAATATTACAATAAAGTGCTTTATGAGCGGCGTAGGGTGGAGGGCGAGCGCTGAGCTGTTATTGAGAAAATGTGCCGGCAGAGGTCTGAGATTTCAGCCATCATTTACTCCCGTGTTATCATCTTTTATTTATGCAAACCGTGTTTTTTAAGAATTGGATAATAAAAATGCTAAGCCCCTGATTTACTAAGAGGGGAGATTCTCACTCACGCAGGAGAGCTTCCTTGTGTGGTGTTCTCTTCATCTCGTATAGAGAACTCTTTATTGCGGCGTGAAGATGCCATAAGGGATAGTTATCTCCTCATTGTGTCTACTAGTGATTTTGCCTATTTCGTTTGACTTGTTAAGACACAAACAGAGGCAAAATTTAGGTCCCTGTATTTGTTATTTTATATCTAAATATATATATATACTTTTTGATTAATAATGTTCCCCCTTCCCTGGGTGCACCTGGCATCGGAGCTAGTGTTGGTGGTGGCCTATTAGTCTCTATGCTCCATGCAACTGGTTTAGTAGTATTAATGGGTGACTAAGGCCCTCCTTCATCTCTCTTTTCCACTACTTGTAAACTGATAAGAGGTTCCTAGGATGCCCATACCAGTTTAAAGAGTAGGGGGATTGGCAAGCCACTTGACTGGCATGTGGTTCGATATCTTGCCAACACATCTGCCCTTTACCTGCCGCCCTCCTGGGTACCAGGGATGCTGCCTTGTGCCAATCAGCCTGGGCCCGGTCTTATTTCAGGGTTGCCTCAGAGAATCTTCTTGTGATATACTGTAGAGCCAAGCGGTCGGAGGCTGCTCCCATGCAGCACAATGTAGTAGTTGACCACACAACACAATGTAGTGGCAACACAACACAATGTATTGATGCAGTGGGTGATGTTGTCACAGCACAGCACAATGTAGTGGTTGATGTTGCCACCACCCAGCAAAATTAGTGGCTGATGTCACTATCCAGCAAAATGTAGTGGATGAAGTTGCATCATCCAGCATAATATTGTAACTGCTGTTCCATAGCCAAGCCCAATATAGAAGTTGACGTCACAGACATAACAAGCACATAACACAATGTAGTGGCAGCACAACACAGTGTAGTAAAACAGCGTAATGTATTGATGGATGTTTTCACCACACAACACAATTTAGTGGCAGCAGAACACAGTGCTGGAATACAGTGGGTGATGTGCCACCACACAGCGCAATAAAGTGGTTGATGTTGTCCACACCTAGCACTGTTAATGATTAATATTTCCACCACATGTCTGAAGTTACAACCGCACAACTCAATGTAGTGGCAGAATAGCATAATATAATAACACAGTGGTTGATTTTGCCACCATGAAGTGGTTAATGTTGCCACCACCTCAGCGCAATGTAGTAGTGGTTCCACCACCAAACCCAAGCTAGTGTTTGACATCACAGCCACACGACACAATGCAGTGGCAGCACAACACAGAGTAGTAATGTAGTGGTCGATGTTGCCACCACAAAGCACAATGTAGTACTTGATATTCCACCATGACAACCCCAGTTGTCACCTACTTGTTATACAATGGTGCCTGTAAGCTTGATCACCGACCTCCACTGATGACTTGTGTAGGGGGAACCCGTACCACAAAGTTCAGGTGTGTACAAAGTTTGAGGTTCCTAAACCTGAACACCGACTTCAAACAGTAGTCCCTGTTCAAGTTTGGTGTTCAGCCAAACCCAGAAAAGCTGGCTGATGGGCTGCTGAGCAGCATATGGTAAAGCAGAGTGTGCTGCAGCAGGAAGCAGCTGTACAACTTACCTGAGCCCTGCGGTCCAGTCAAAATGGCAATGGCCGGGTTTCAAAAAGATGGCTGCCATGAGTGAGGACACTGGCAGCAGCTAGCAGCACTTTAGTGCTAGCTTCCAGTCTCCTCATTTCCTGATGTTGCATGGGGCCATTTTTGGGTCCCCAAGTTCGAGTCCTCATTGATTTTAATGCGGATCGGGTTCAGGTCAATTTCAGTACCTAAACTGAACTTGCTGAACACAAACTTATAGGGCTTCACCCAACACTACTGATCACTGGAGACCAACCGGAACAATAAATTGTCCAATCGGTAATTTCAAATAAAGGTGTGGGTGGTAAATGTAACTTGCCAGTTTCACTTATGCTTGGGAAATACATTGATGGACAGTATTAATGCAACATACTTCCCATGCAAGCATGTAAATCCAGATCTATCTGTAAAAAATGAACTTCATTTGTTACCTCATTATCCTCATAGATCAAGGAAAATGATATTTTAGAAATGTATTCTTTGCAGAACTATTCCTTGATGCGGCTCCCCCCAAGGCATCATTAGGACAGATAGCGTTATTATATGTTTCCATACCTAGAGTCTAATCTCCCCCTTTATCTGGTCATCAAGCTGTGGGATCCTCCGCGATGATCGGCATTCTCTGCGGGCTGTAAACGGGTTAATAGAGTGTAACCTACCACAGTCAAACCTGGGGTGATCCTGAAACACAGTCTATTTATCTCCGTGTGCAATGCTATGATACTGCAAGCTGTCCCAGAGCCGCCACTAACTGGCATTTGCATCGGAGTTACAGTATGTTCCAAAAACCCCACCAAAAAATACAATTAAAGCAACCAAGAGATATTTGTTTAGATTTGATTCAATTTGGGTATAAGATTCATTTCGATATAAAAACAAAAAAAGCTCCAACTGACCCAAAAACTGTAAAGAAACTATATTTCAAAGACCTGAAACAAAGCCCAGAACAAATCCTTAAGGTCTAGATTTAGCTAAATATTTAGGAAACTCAGACTAAATTTGAAATATCAGTGTGTTGATCCTTCGCTTCTACCTACCCTGTGAATGGTTTGTGAATATTGGTATAACTGCTTTGCTGTTACATCACCCTAATTGTCAATACTGGTAGGCCTCGGAAGCCCCTAGAGAGGGTAATGATAATCTGGCAGGAGCCTGCAGAGGACAGTGAGTTAAACCTAGTTATTTATTTTTATGGTTTAGTTCAACTAGATGGGAGGTTACATTTTTCTTTTTACTACAAGTGCTCTACTAAAATGTAGGGCCCCTATAGCAGTATAAAGGGGAGGTGGTACCAAGCCACCTGCCCAGCATGTTGGCAATGGGCTTGCCAATACCCCACTTGATTACCCAAACCCCTCTGAGGCTCTGTAGCTGTGGAAAAACCTAGTGGTCACTGGCATGGGTCTAATGCCTGCGAACCCCTGAAAGGTTGGTAGCTCAGATAGAAGGGGCATACCTTTTTCAAGCACAAAAACAAATTAACTGGCAAAATTTGGGTTAAATTTGTCCCAAGTTTAACACTACTTGAAGGCCATTTTCTGTGAGCGGGATTAATTAGTTTGAATTCCCCTGCCTACATCACAGTGTGTGAACAACTCAATTCAATTATTATCGGAGTGGGGTTGTATCTCGCTCTGTTTGCCCGTTTGCTCCAGTCTCATGCACAGTTCACTGTCAGCAGCACTTGCTGTATATGGAACAATAGGATTTTTGTTTTGTGCAAGAGACTGAAGTAAACAGAAAGGCAGGGGGGGGTCTCTTCCACCAGCACACACTAAATGAAATTGCTCATACACTGTGATGCAGATACAGACTGAAGCAGAGAATAGTCTGCTGTATGTGTTATTGATATGCCCATTTAGATCTAAACTCTAGCCCAAATTTGAATTACAGATGTGTACTTCCTTGGTTACATATTTTCAGATGAGTGTCACAAGATGAACAGCTTTTCAAAGCAATATTTATTTGCCATGTTTTACTAAGGCAATGGATGTTAAATGGAAGGTTGGTCAAGTGAGTCGCAATAGACAGTAAGAATCTTTCTTCTTAAATAAATACGTTGATGGATCCATGCTAATCATTTATTGTCTCGTCCCTCCACAGGCTGTGCCTTCCTGACATACTGTGAACGAGAATCTGCCCTGAAAGCCCAGAGCGCTCTGCATGAACAGAAGACTCTGCCCGGGGTAAGTCCAAGACCTATCTTTTACTATATCGGACGAATCTGCAAGTTTAGCCTGATTGTGGTGCAGTGGTTGGACCTGTTATTTAGATTTTGTGGGTGGGAGTTGGGTTCATTTGGCCAGAAGAGCAGTAGGTTTAATAGATTACTTTGTGGCCATGTCCTAGGGAGTCAGAGAGTTGTGTATGATGTTTAGGTTGGCAGCTTACTGAAGAGTTCTTTGTTTTCGGTGGCAAAATATTGAAGCGTTTCCTATGCCAATGGCATGCTCACTATGATGATGTCACAACTGACAACCCAATAAAGTCAAAATTAAAGTGTTTTTTTGAAAATTCTGATGTAGCAGTCATTAACCCGAGACATTTTGCACTACTGGTTTGCACTGATGCGCCAGCCGTAGCATGGCTACAGTAATTGTTAGAAGAACTCCTTGGAAGACTAGAAGACCTTTTTAAACATTTGTGAGAGAGATGCTCGGTTCCATTTTCTCTCTGTTTTCTTTACATTTGTTTGTGGCACGAAGATGTTATCATGTGATCATCTGTTGCATTTGATCGCATCTTCACATAAAAAAAAAGAGTAAAGAAAAACTAGAGGAAAGCAAATCAAGTACTGCAAATTACTATTGGACATTGATTCGTGTATTTTCTGTTCCTAGATGGTGGAAACATGTGATTCATTCCTTTACTGGACTGGAAATGTGTTTCCCAAACATGTTAGTGCATTGTAATTTCTCACTTTTAAAAGGGTTAATGACTGCTCCATCCGTAGCTTAATTTTGGTTCAATATGTATGATAAAAGTTTTCATTACATGCCAGATATTAATGGATTACTGGCATGTGATTAGTAGTCAGTTACACCAAAGTATTACGATGCTATTGCTGGCCAGTTGTGATCAGCCAGTAATCACAAGTAAATTGCTGCAATTCCAATGTGCCCACTATTGAACAGTGATCAGCAAGAGTCTTGTCTGCTGCTCATTCTCATTTACGCGCCAATCATTGGGCAATCGTGATTCAAATCACAATCGCAACACTTTAGTGTGAACCCAGACTTAGAAATGGATACATTAGGCAATGGTTGCGTCCACTTTCAAGTATTAGTGTAGACTCTGACTACAGAAATTGAGGCTTCCTCTTTGCAACGGAGTCAATACAATTCAAAGAAAGAGGATCTTGACCCTCCGAACTGAAATACAAACCAAAATCAACTGGACTTTGTCTCGTTTTCAGCATTTGAAAATAAGAGCTGCTGTGCTTAAACCAAATATTTAATCCCTACAGGAGTGGGCCAGCGACACCATCAGTCCAAAGTTGAAAAAGAACCAGCACATCAGTGAAGATTAAAAGTCTTATCTTTATAATGCCAAGGTTCCAGAATTATATCAAAAATGTATAATCCAACGTGCGAATAAAGTTTCACATGTCAGGTAGATGTTTCGGGAACGTTCAAGACCAGGTTATTAACTGCTTGAGAAAGGGGTCTTACTGGTCCCTGAAATGTTGAGCTGACCTTTGATACTTTATTTGCACCTTGGATTTTACATTTTGGTTATAATTTTTGCACTTTTGCTTTATAAATGTAAGACTTTTTGATCCTGATTGGCGTTCCAGTACTTCCTTGACTACAGGCAACCATTGTTGTTGATGCAGGTGATCTTGAAATAATGGTTAAGCAAATGCTGCAAATGAGCTTAATTCATTGCTACACAATGACCTATACAAAATAATAGTTGCTCTGCCAGTATAACCTGACTTTCTATATCTTCCATGAGCTGTATGTAGAACTGTGTAGAAAAGAAAAAACTAGTTTAGATTTACCTAACATCAGTGTGAGTTTTTGGTTAGGAATCAGATAAGTAGGCTTGGCGGCTGTAGATGACCGACAGATGTGCAGACATGTGAAGTTGTTGAAAAGAAAATGTTGAATATTAAATGTAAAATAAGCTAAATTTGTGAATAATTGAGTGATTACTGCCTACATTTTCGTACATTGCTTTAATGCTGTAGTATACTTTTAGTTCTATGGGTTGACCTCTATTGTGCATAGTCAACAAAACACAGAGCACACATAAACTCAGCCTGTACTTACAATGCTTTTTCCAAATTTTAATGATTTTCAGTAGCAAAATTAAGACTAATGTAAGGGGCAGATGGGTTCTGAAACATAATTTTAGTTTTAGACTTGCCCTTGCAGCATACTGTGTAAAAGCCAGGGAATTGTTCAACAGTCCTTGCTTTGTCTTCGCCCTTAGTCTCTTTTGTCATGTAACTAAATGAAAAATTGAACTATAGATGTCTGCCCCATCCCTTTACCTCACAGTGTACCGCATTTGCTAAAACGCCAAGAAATGTTTCAACGGAAGCGTTGGGAGAACACCCTATAAGTTCGGGCTCAGCAAGTTCGGCCGAACTTTGAACAAAAAGGTACTGAACTTGACCTGAACCCAAACCCATTACTCATTGAAATCAATGGCGACCCAAACTTTGGGAACCAAAATGGCCCCATGTGGAGTGTGCAGCAGCAGGAAGCGGCTGTACAACTTACCTGAGCCCCACAACCCGGTCGGCGTACTTTCCTCTGTCAAAATGTCCACAGCTATAAAAAGATGGCCGTCCCCATGAGTAAGGACACTGGCAGCTGGCTCTAGAAGTGCTGCTAGCTGCTGCCTAAATTGCCCCATGTGGAGTGTGCATCAGCAGGAAGCGGCTGTACAACTTACCTGAGCCCCACAATCTGGTCGGCGGTCGGCGGACCGCTTACTTTGCCCTGTCAAGATGTCCACAGCTATAAAAAGATGGCCGTCCCCATGAGTGAGGACACTGGCAGCTGGCACTTTTGAAGCCCTGGCCATGGACATTTTCACAGGACTTGATTGCGGGGCTTAGGTAAGTTTTACAGCCAATTCCTGCTGGTGCACACTCTGCATTAGGTTAAGTTGGAAGCTGGTTGAGCTTTTTTAGGTTTAGCTGAATGCCGAACTTGAACACAGCCTTCTAGCTGAAGTCCCTGTTTGGGTTTGGCCCCAAACTATTCAACAGTTCTTTCTTTTTCATTGGTCTCTCTTAAGGAATTGTGTAACAATCAGCTATTTAAGTTTGTTTATCATCATTTTAGAAAATGTCTTTTAGGCTGTTTCAGGGTGTAAATAAATATGTTGCTTTATTAATAGTTGTCCTTTAAGAATATTGCGTATGTAATATAATGTATTAGATGTATTGGCTGGCGTTCTGGCATGTCATTAATACAATATGGATATTGCCCACATAAACTCTATAAATGAAGCCTTTTCATCATTTAAAAAAAAAATGTAAGAATGGGTTGTCGGGGTATTAATACCCAACCTATAAATGCAGGTGATCTTGAAGAAACAATTAACTACATGTTGAAAATTAGCAACCAAGGTAATTGTTCAACATCCTATCTCATCTTCACCCTTTTTAGGGATTGTGTAACAATTACTCATCTTTATTTCAGCTAAGCAGATTTTTTTTTTTAGTTTTTATTATTAACATAATTAATTTTATTATATGCCTTTTTTGGCTGTGTAAATGTAGGCATTCAATTTACATGCTTTAATAGTAGTTGTCCTTTATGATTACTTGTATTCTGAATATGGTGATGCAGTGGCTCATATATACACAGCCTATACATCCAATTTTTTTTGTTCCAATCTGTTTTTAGCATTTTCACAATTACATGCATAGAAATGCAACATTTCGCAAACAAACGACCATCAGAACAGAGAACATGTACACAAATACACAAACAATAATATAAAACAGATATATACAATATAACAATATACTGTATTGTTATATGCCTAAAACAAGTCGAGACATCCAAAAAGCTGCTAAAGCCAATAAATAGCTGGGTGGATTGAAGAGAATTGAAAGCCAAAACAGGCAATAGATAGAAAGAAGAAAATAAAGAAAAGAGTAGGCGATAGTAAAGGAGAGAGAAGAAGAAAAAAAAACTGAAAAACAGAGACCATATTATCATTCCTTTATTAGACAAGAGCTAAGTGCACATAACCAATTGTTAAAGTGGACCAACACCCAGGATTTTGACTATCCTGGGTGTTGGTCCACTTAGGTGGGGCACCCCGATCGGGGGTGCCCCGCTGTCTGAAACCCCCCCGATCGCCGCAAAAACTCACCTCTCCCCGCTCCCACGTGACCTCGTCCGGCCAATGACAGCGCTCAGAGCAGCTCTGGTATGCGCGTCCAAAGTCGCTTGGACGCGCATAACAGAGCGCTGTCATTGGCTGCGTCTCTCGCTTCCCTCTAACAGGGAGCGCGCCTGCGCCGGCCATTCACAAAACGGCCGGCGCGGGAGCGCGCCCTGCTAGAGGGAAGCGAGAGACGCGGCCGCGTCTCGCACATGCGCCGTTGGATCGCCGGTAAGGTGAGGATTGTGGGCCTCCTGGGGGGTTCCTCCCCGCGGGACATCCCGATTTCGGATGCCCCGCGGGGAGGGATCCGATCGGTCCGGGAATCTCATAGATTCCCGGGCCGATCCCCCCTGGGTGTTGGTCCACTTTAAACTTTATCCAGGGGTGGCAATTTTGTCAAAAATTACAACATTTTATCTTGATTGGAATGGGCTATCTTGTACATTTCCTCAATAAAATAAATTTGTGTGTACCATTCTCTAATGCTAGGTGGGTTATGAGACTTCCAGTGCCTCGGCAGAACCGATTTAGCAGTTCTGATTAAATGAAAGTGTGTAGGATATCTTTATTTGTTGACTGGCATATTGGAGTGAGGCTGCAAGTATTGTGAAGCAGAAAATTCCAGAATTCAAGAATTAGCTTCACAAAACTGTGGACTGTATTCTAATATTGAGCAAATAAAGGGCCAGTTCAGCCAGACTGGCGTTTTTCCGAATCCTACCATCCTGCCACCCTACCTTGTGCTGAAATTCTGAAATAGGGTGGGGGGGGGGGTTACACAAATAAAAAACACTTACCTGTCCGGCTATCCAACAGTGATCTCAGGCGTTTTCAGCAATGGTTGCCGCCATCTTCGTCTCTCCCTGGCCAGCCACCCTGTGCCGCTGACCCTTTGTGCCCTTCTGCACACCCATCCATTGGGGAGCACACATTCCTGACAGCACCAGGTGCCCAGCCAGGAGAAAGACGAAGATGGCGGTAACCAGCACTGAAACTGCCCGGGGTCGCCACTGGATAGTGGGACAGGTAAGTAGTTTTCATTTGTTTAACCCCTCAGCCCTGCAAAAGCACTAGTGTAGGGACTTTTTTTTTTTGTCTCACCAGTCATCCAGGTTCAGCAAGGCAAAAGAGGACTCTAATAACTTATATGATGCATTCAAAGTTTGAAATCAGCATACATGCTTCAGGGTACATCCATAAACATCATTGTCAAATATTGCGTGGTAAACATTTATGCGCTTCGGACTTTCTGGGCCTTACTCATCAGTTGCAACACACTGGTCCGAAATGTGTTGACTTTTTAATGAATATAACCGGTTGGTCTACACCTTTGAATACCTCCAGGCATTGCTACGAAATGTGGATAATATCCCAATTTGCACCTCCAACATAGGTTATAGGCCTCCTGATACATTTTATGAAGCCTGAAGGGTGTTCAGCTTATAATTTGTTTACAGAATACAGTACGTAATGGATCCTTTGTGCGTTAACTTGCATATATTAGCCCACTCCTCCTCAGAGAAGGATTTACCCAGTTGTTTTTTCCCATGTAGCTTTCCAGGGTTCCTTCTTCTTTTCCAAGTTTAGTAGCAACATACAGATTGTGCAGAACTTAGAAACAGAATTTTACCTGTCTGATCCCTGCCTTCACCTTCAAGTGTAATGCAATGGGATAAACACCGGGGGGATAATTCAACAGTCCTTTTTTTTTCTCTTGGCCCTCAGCCTCTTTAGGGATTGTGTAACAATGACCCACTTTTATTTCAGCTAAACAGGAAGGACTTTTTTTTTAACATGATCTTTGTTATAATTAGTTTTCGTGATGCTTTTAGTAACAGCTGTCCTTCAAGATAGATTGTGTTCTGAATATGTTCATTCTAATAATGGTTAGAAGTTGGGCTAATCATAAAGGGCACATGGCATGGACAAGCTGCAATCACCCACAAGGACAAATTAGAATTCTCTCTGACTCAGGGTCAAGAAACTGATCTCTTACCATACATTCAATTAAAACTACTATACATTGTAATTGTTCTTTGCACTGTCTAAACGAATCAATCTTATTATAGGAGTTCAATTTCTAGGTAACATATTTTCTTAAAGAGACAGTCCAGTCAATGGCAATAATAAAGCAGCAAACATCTTTCTATGCACTGTAGATGCTGTAGCAAGTCTCCACCAAAGTTAGTCCCCTCCTTTCCACTCCATACTTCTACCGGTGGTTCTCAAGTAGAGGATTAGGGAATACTGTTCTAAAATGTGCTGAAAAAATTAGGCAGCCTTCAGGTGAGCTGCTTGCTCTCACATTATTGCCATAGTCTTGAGTGTCATGCTGGTCTGCTGGGCGTTTGCGGGAATGGTTGCCGCCATCTTCGCCTGTCCCTGGCCGGCCACCCTGTATCGTTGGCCCTATGTGCCCGTGCTCTCCTGCACACCCATCCATTGGGGAAGGTACGTTCCTGGCAGCACCAGGCGCCCAGCCAGGGAAAGATGAAGATTGTAGTGACCAGTGTTTAAACCACCCGAGGTCGCCACTGGATAGCAGGACAGGTCAGTCGTTTTTATTCGTTCAACCCCCCCCCGCCCTGCAAAAGTGCTAGTGTAGGCAGTTTGGCTCGACTGGTCTCCTCCACTAAAAGAGTATTTTTTCTCACCAGTCATCCAGGTTCACAAGGCAAAAGATGACGAATAACTTATATGATGCATTCAAAGTTTGAAATCAGCATACACGCTTCTCTCTCTGACTCAGGGTCAGGAAACTGATCTCTTACCATACATTAATTTAAAAATACTATACATTGAACATCGTAGTCTTAGTCTTAATCTTATAATAAAAGGAGTTCAATGTCTTGGAAACATATTTTCTTAAGCATCTTTCTATGCACTGTAGATGCTCTAGAAAGTCTCCAAAGTTAGTCCCCACCTTTCCATTGCATACTTTTATATGTGGTCGCATAGTCCTCCCTGTCCCTCAGCCCTCCCAGTGGGAACAAGCCAGGCAAGCAGGACCAGATTAAAGGGAGGGCCTCGGAGACACGAGCCCAGGGGCCTCCACCACTAGTATCAGAAATTCCCACAACCGATGGTTCTCGAGTAAAGGGTTGGGGACCACTGATCTAAAATGTGCTGAAAAAATTAGAAGGCAACCTTCAATTGAGCTGCTTGGCGGTCTGCTGGCCGGTGCGAGTAACAGACTGATGTGAGAGTGACTGGTGTGCCGGAGGTGGGAGTGACTGGCTGGACGCGCACCTATTCTTGCTTGGTTTTAGATGAGAAAAATACATTTTTCACCAATCTTCCCCTCTCTTCCAATTCAACAGACATTTTTTTGGTGCAATGTTTTTGAGAGCACTATAGAAAGGCGCCATGGCAAGACTCCAGCGCACCACTCCTTGAGGCACCAATGATTGTCTTAAAAACATGATAGCGTGCAGTGGTGCGCTGATCCACTAATGAGATGTCCAGTGATTGTTGTCCCCTCTGCAGTGCCACCTGTGAGGCCACTGACTCACATGGCCTCATAAAAGCTGGTGAGGGCACGAGTCCAAAGTTTGCTCTGGGGCCTAGACTCTTTGCTGCCTGAGGCGAATTGTAGAAATGCGCCACCCCGGGATGTGCAGCTCCAATCCTCAATAGAGCAAGGGGGAGGGGCTTGTTCAAAGATTGTCTCAAAAGCATTATGTAGTGGTGCCCCAATCATCACTGAACCATTAAAAACATAATAAAAAAACATGTCCCATGATTGCTATCCCCTCTGCAGTGTCGTCTGAGGCAACTGACTCACATGACCCTATTAAAGCTGAATCAATCCAAAGTTTGCTCTGGGGCCTAGACTCTTTGAGCCTAATTGAGGCTAATTATAGAAATGCGCCATCCCAGGATGTGCAGCTCCAATCCTCAATAGAGCAAGGGGAGGGGCTTGTCTAAAGCCGACGAGTGTTGCCCCAATCTTCACTAAACCACTAAAAGCAAACAAAAAAATACATGTCCAGTGGTTGCAGCCGCCTCTGCAGTGGCATGGCCTCATTAGAGATGCACCCCTAGATTCACCAGTCCAAAGTTTTCCCTGGAGCCCATTAAACTCTATTTACTCCACTAGTTCTGGGGAACAAAAGGTGAATATAAAAGTTTTTGTTTTCATATCTTCATCTTCGTATTCCTTAACAAAGATGAACACTTTACAGCTATTTCTCTATTCATTTTAACAGCAAACACTTTATTTTTGTCTAATTTTCAACTTTTCCTAAAACATTAATAGTAAAAAAAAAAAAAGTGCGAGACGCGTTTTCCCCAGAATGCCACATCTCCAAAAGAAGGTGGAACATCAATGAAAATGGGTTTGTACCCCCTATTGGTATGTCATGCCATAACTGACAGACAGTTAAGGAGGAACCCTAAATGGTTCCTCCAATCAGCTGTGGCAGCCGGGCACTGTGGGCGGCCAGGTGCACGCCTCGTGCACTGCTGCCATGGCAGCCTTCAATACGGCACCTTATGAGATTAGTACATTAAACCAGAGTGCTCCCCTGAAACTAGAGGTAAGACTAAGGGGTTCATATCTCCGAAACACGTCACCTGTTCAGGGGCATATAGCTTTTCCACATCTATTCACTGGATATGTATGTTTTTAATTTATCTAGTAAAAGTTACAAATCAAAGCTTCCTTAACAAAGATGAACACTTTACAGCTATGTATCAATTCATTTTAACAGCAAACACTTTATTTTTTCTAATTTTCAACTTTTCCTGAAAACATTAGTAGTAAAAAAAAAAAAAGGAAATCCCATCCCAAAAGCGCTGTGCGTGCGAGACGCGTTTTCTCAAGAATGCCACATCTCCAAAAGAAGGTGGAACATCAAGGAAAAGGGGTTTGATGTAGGAACAATTATTCACACAAGGTGGTTTTGAAGAGCGTGCAGCATCATATGCGCCGGCTATAAATAAAACCATTACAGGAAACTCGGCGGCTTACCTCACCTGCCTCCGCTGCTTGGAAGCTGAACATCAGTTGGAAAATAAAAAAAGTAAGTAAGTTCTCTTTCCATAGCTGAATGTGCCAGCTCGCTCTTCGGCGGGTCAGAGACTATTTTCTGATAGGATTAACTGAAACACATGGTTAAATATTTAAAGGCTGGCTGGGTTTCCAGACGATCGCTGTGCGCCATGCAGCAACTCTTTGCATGTCATTTGAAGAACATTTCGCAAAACGCCTCATCTGGGCACCGCTCCCATTTCCAGAATAGGGTGTTTGCTCAGGAGTAATAGGGTGGATTTTACAGTTTAATGTTTTTTTTTTTTTTTTTTGGAGGATGTTGAGTATATATAACATAGAGGCGTAGCTAGGCTTTTTGGCACCCGGGGCAACAATTCGAAATGGCACCACTCACCTGTTCTCAGGCCCCCCTTTGATGCCACCCTGACATTCTGCACCTGGGGCAAGTGCCCCTCCTGCCCCCCCCCCAGCTATACTCTTGTATAACATCTTACCATGAGCTATTGAAAGCGAAAAAAAAAAAATTGCAGGGAACCTAATGGCTTGTTAATTAGCCAGCGAGGGGGCGATGTTAATGTGCAAGCTGAAGCAACTCATTGCATCTCATGTCATTTTATTCAATGTCAGTTCAGTGATAAATTGGCTCATTTTGGACATCGCTCTTTATATCAGAATTCTATGATTTGGAGCCAGCCTCATCTAGAAACAAAGCATAGAAATATATTTAAAATGGACCAAAACCCGCGGTCCAGCGACCCTGAAATCTATAAGGTTCCAGGGCCGCTTGATTCCCTCTCCCCGAGGCATCCAGATTGAGTTGTGTGAAACCCCCCAGGTCACCCGGTAAACAGTGGCAATGGCGCATGGGTGAGCAGCAGCCGCCCCCCTGCTATCCCTTTTGAAGGACACACTCCTGTGCCAAGCATTTGTACATGCCCAACACGGGCATGTTCCCTGGTAGAGGGTAGTGCGGGTAGTGTCGTCCACTGGCTTTTAGGATTCCTTAGATGATGGGAGCGAGCGTGCTGATTAAACAACAGCTCTCACATGCACTGTAGGACAGGGGAAAGCTGAGTTAGGATGGGCAACCTGAGGGGTTTCACACAGCGGAGCATTACCGAACAGGGTGCCCTGGGGGCAAGGACCCAAACCCAGAGTAGTCAAAATCCTGGGTTTTGGGCCACTTTAAATTTAAAAAAAGGGACAGTCCAGGCAATAATAAGGCAACAATGAGCTCAACTGAAGCCTGTCCCATGTGATTTTCCTCCACTTCCTGCAGTGCGCTGTAGGTGCTGTGGCACAGTGATGCACAACCCGAACTGCCATCAGCTCCCTTGCCAACCTCTGCTCACCTCATCTCTGCTTAGCGCTGACCAAATCTTCTCACCCCACCTCAGACCACGTAACCTTTTTCCATGTGAACCCTGCCCATTTCTTCCAATCTCACCTATGCTCACCTTTACCTACAACACCTCGGCCCATTATTTTTTGCCATCTGCCCACTTCTGATCACCTCCTCTCTGATTAGCACTGCCCACACCTTCTCACCTCACCTCAGCCCACATAACCTTTTCCCGTTTGAACCCATTTCACCTCTGCTCAGCTCTACCTACAACACCTCTACCCATTATATTTTCCCATCTCACATCTGCCCACTTCTGCTCACCTCAAATCACTTCCTCCCATCACACATGGGCTCACTTAACCTTTTATCCCTGGTCCGCTGCTCGACTTTGCATATACTTCAAAGCAAATATAATGGTTTAGCACAAAACAAAGCCCTAAGGATGTTGACTCTGGAGTCTAAAAGACTCTAGGGCTGACAAATGGCTATCCCCCAGGGCACCCCAAATCGGCACACCCCGCTGTGTAAAACTCAGGGGGTTGTCTGCAAAACTCATCTTTGTTAGCAGCTCCCCTGCCGATGTGAACAGCAGCCGCGTCCCCAGCATCCCTGGGGACTGGGGGTGGGAGCGCACTCTAATTGTAGGGGCACTGGTGATGCAGGCGCTGTCACTCCCGATTGCAGAGCTCTGGTCTAAACATTAATATGCCTGGCATAAGGAGTTGATTGGACCAGAGCAAGCATGTGCGCCATAGAACCAGGGAAAGGTAAGTTTGTATGAGCGGTCTCACATGGCATTATTTTCATAAATTATAACATTTTTTTTAAATAATATAGGACAAAAGCTTTCCTATAGGGCTGTACTGCTCGTACTTGGAAAAATCACTACTCATGTAGGTAGCTTAGATGCTGCTGATGCTGGCTGTGTTGAGGATGCCTTGGTTTGGGCTTCTATAGGTAAGGTCTCCAAGATTTGATTCGGTCAGATTATGGAGGTTTTACACCTTTCTCAACCTGGTTTGCCCGTTGTGTCAGTACCAAGATCAAAAGACAAAACTGGGAGGCCATAAACCAGGTTGTAGGTAAGGTTAAAGTTATAGGAAAGGCCAACACGTTCCAGGAGAGCAAGCCTGGCAGTGGGCAGGTAAATCTTATAATGATTTAACAAACCGAGGACAGAAGCAGGCAGCAAAGTAAGAAGAAGTGCTTTGCCGCCTGATGATGGAGTGGCAGGTGGCAAAGATTTGTGGTCAACGTCCATACGAGCAAACATCAAAGGTATATAGTCAGTAGCCATTCTCCATTCTCGGGAATACAGCCGGAACACAATGGTCTCCTGGATCTTCTGACTTTAAATACGTCTAGGTTAAAGAATGATTCCTTGAGTGGACAGTGCCAGACAGTAGGAAAAGCAAGCAGGATGCTCAGCTGCATAGCTCGAGGCATCACCCGTATGAAGTGGGAGGTAGTGATGCCGCTGTATAGAGCCCTGGTGAGGCCACAGCTAGAATATTGTGTGCAGTTCTGGAGACCTCCCCTGCAAAAATACATCATTCAAATAGAACGGGTCCAAAGGCCGGCAACAGAAATGGTGGAAGAACTTAAACTTAAAACTTATCACGAGAGACTTATAGAACTCTAGAGGATAGAAGTGAGAGAGGGGACCTGATGGAGACCTTTATATATGTTGAAGTATTGAATACGTTTCAGGAGGGAAGTGTTTTTAAGAAGAAACTTAATGATAGAACAAGGGGGCCCAACCTAAAGCTAGTCGGAGGGAAGATCAGGATAAAAGTTCGAAAATATTATGTTACAGAAAGAGTAGTAGATGCCGGGGACAAACTTCCAGCAGAGGTAGTTGAAAAATTGGCAGTCAGTGAATGAGAACATGCCTCCATCTATCCTAAGATACAGAGAACATACAGTATATACATAAGGGCAGACTAGATGGACTGTATGGTCTCCTTCTGCCGTCATCCTTCTATGTTTCTAGTTTCCTCCTTTCTTCTTGACCGACTAGTTGCAAAGCTACAGAGTGAATCCACCTGCCACTCTTCCTATTATACCCTTGGTTTCCCCTATCCAAGATTGGATAGGGATAGATCATAGGCTCCCTTTAATATGTCTTTCCTCTTCGACACACAGAGATACAGTACACAGTCATATGTATAATATATATATATATATATATATATATATATATATATATATGTAATTTTACTCATCTCTTGCTCAAAGCTTTTCTCTTTATTGAAGCATAAATGAGATGAAGTCTCTCCGAGACCCACAGGGGCGATGTACTGGAGTATGGAAGCCCATTTGGCACAGTAGAAGTTTTATTGAAAACACCTGCAGCCAAGTTATTACATTTTTAATTTCCTTTTAAATCAGTGTATATATATTTTTTTTTTTTATTTGTTCCTAGCTCCCTGAGCCGACAGAGTTTGTTCTTATGAGAAGTGTAGAGCATTGGTTGCAATTGTATGATCCCTTAGGAAGATCTCAATTATAATGGTCAAGCCTAAAGTGCAGGGACGTCAACCTGAGCCATTCCCGCAGAGGCCTTTCCAAATGGCCAGTGTAGATACGCAGAGGAGTAGCTAAGCTTTCTGGTACCCGGGGCAAAGAATCGAAATGGCGCCCCCACCTATGCTCATGCCCCCCTTTCGCGCCCCCCTGACCTGCTGCACCCAGGGCACATGTCCCCCTGCCACCCCTAGCTACACCCCTGCAGATATGCACAGCTGGAGAGAAACCACTGCCGCTCTTCTTTTCATTCAGCGGTCTATGCCGCTCATTAATATGCAAAGCATGGAACACTCATTGGAGGGAAGCCCATAAATGTGGCTTGACATTGTTTTGCTATGTAAGAAGATCCAGTGTTCCAGAGGGTATCTTACAGCTGGGCATCCCAAACAAGGATGCCCCTGGATCAAGCAACAAAACTTAACATAGTGAAAATCTTGTTGTTTTTTTTCCCCTCTTTAAACTGGACCTAAAGTGTAATTTAATTGCCGGCTGAGTTACCCCTGAAATAGAATTTCCTTCATTGCTTTCGACTTTCTTAAACCAGAAAAACATTTGCTTGAGGATAGAAATCTTGGTTCTGTGCCATCCTCGATAAATACGATCTGCCTGATCCTTGAATACAACAAAATGTTGGCGCTTTGCTCCCGGCTCGAAAAAATGTTCAGCTCTGGTGAGAACTCGGGAATGTGTTTAGAGGATAAACATCTTAAAAGGAAAATTAAAACATGCCTAAATACCCACCTATTTAGTTTTATCCATTTTAGGAAGGCATTGTAATTTTACAATCTTACCCTTACCATTATGTCGATATTTTCCTAAAAAACACTTGTTTAGCGAATTTGTATCTAAACTAACTACAGCAGTCCCATTTACTTGAACCACAACTTCACCATGATTTAATGAAAAGCCTAAACCCTTAAAAAACTATTCCCCAGCATCTAAAATTAATATATTTTAAGTTTTCAGTCACTTACCTTTTATTCTTTCCCCCACCGGGCTGCAACTCTGTTCAGGACTCTAGGATATGGGGGCCGCCATCTTGACTCAGAAGCATCACACATACTGAGGAGAGCGGGATAAAGTGCAGGGGATGGGGTTATAGCTGTGCTTTGCACAGACAGAGCAGAGCTGGGGTCAGGGAAAGGACAGCAATCCCAGAATGCAGATCGACACAGTCAGAACACACTTCCTGTTTGCAAGCTGCCTGATGTTCCATGAGCCGCCATCTTGGATGGCTCATAACATGCAGTAGATGCAGGTAGGATGATTTTTAATGTGAGCAATCTGTATGTACAGGGTGTGGAAACATATAAGATATGCTCTTATTCAGGGTGAAGGTCCGGATTAATGTGGGCAATCTGTATGTACAGGGTGGGGGAACATATAAGATAAGCTCTTATTCAGGGTGAAGGTCCGGATTGATGTGGGAAATCTGTATGTACAGGGTGGGGGAACATACAAGATAGGCTCTTATTCAGGGTGAAGGTCCGGATTAATGTGAGCAATCTGTATGTACAGGGTTTGGGAAACATATAAGATAGGCTCTTATTCAGGGTGAAGGTCCGGATTAATGTGAGCAATCTGTATGTACAGGGTATGCGAAACATATAATATAGGCTCTAATTCAGGGTGAAGGTCCACTTTAAGAAATTATATTTTATTTTAATTCTTTGTTTACAGCATTGGCCCCTGGCCTATATTTGAAAAGTTATTTCTGGAATGGAAAAGAAAATATTACCCAACGCTCAGAACATCTGATCCAGGACCGTTGTCTAAAACCAGACCAAAAGGCTTGTACAGTTGGAAAAAAAAACTTCCCAATACTCACTTGCCCCATCTGCATGCATGATAGTGAATCATTGTCAGCACTCACATTTGCTCCCACATCTACTCAATGCTGAAATGCTGCCTCACCGATATTCGTCTGGTCTAGCCCTTCTTGAAGCACCCAGGAGGCTTCTTTTCCCAGAATCCCAGACATGCTGCTGCCTGGATTTATCCACATAACCCACAATGCCCAGCAGCAAGAAACCGAGCAGCACTTCATCTTTGCTGGCCATTGGCAGAGCCATAGGAAGGGGGGAATTATCAGCACAGAGGAAAGTTGAAGCAGTAGATTCATTCTAGGGGTCAGAAAATATTTATTTGACAAAACTGTATGTGGCGTAACATGTTAAGAGAAGGATAAGGCTGTGAAAGTGGCAACAACATGCAAAGCAGATACTTACCTTACTCCAGCCTCTCTTTTGTAATGATGGCAGGTGTAATCTGGACCATATTAAGTGTGGTGGAGGCCCCTGGGCATATAGTCTAGTGTAGGCTGGGAAGCACCCAAGAGGGTGGTTTATGGGTCTGGTCTAGTCACAAAGAGTTCACAAGCAGCATGAGCCAGGGCACATAGAAAGTCATGCAAAATACCCACTGATGTTCCTGCAACAGTCACAACCTCATGTTCACCACTGGAGACTGCATAAGCCACACCCTTTATCAGACCCCCCCACTGATAAAATGCCCGGGTTCTTCACTAAGTGTTACCTCATTAATAACTGTTGCTGAGTCATAGTGAAGTGCCGGAGACCCCGGAGTGGTAGATAGAAAAAGAAAAATAGAAACATAGAAACATAGAAGGTTGACGGCAGAAGGAGACCATACGGTCCATCTAGTCTGCCCTTATGTGTATACTGTATGTTCTCTTTATCTTATGTATATACTGTATGTTCTCTGTATCTTATGTGTATACTGTATGTTCTCTGTATCTTATGTATATACTGTATGTTCTCTGTATCTTATGTGTATACTGTATGTTCTCTGTATCTTATGTGTATACTGTATGTACTCTGTATCTTATGTGTATACTGTATATACTCTTTATCTTAGGATAGATGTGTGCTTATCCCAGGCATGTTTAAATTCAGTGACTGTTGATCTAGTTGCCCCACCTTTAATCTGTCCTTCAGTGTAGTAGAGGAACTTAATGGTAGCTCCTCTTTCTGGGTGCTTTGGAACTCTTTAGTTGATATCAATTAGAAATGCAGCCGTTTCCATAAAAAATAATATTTACCAAAGTGTCGCTAAATGCATAAGATAAAGCCCACGTGGACAGCATGACGCGTTTCGGGAGTTGTGCTCTTAGTCATATGAAGATCTTACCCACCGTTTCTTTGTAACAGGGAGCCAGTCAGGCTCTCCAATTGCTGGGAGGAAGGGTGGTGGGAATTGGGGAGGGGGATACCGACCCAACTCAAACCACCCCTTTTATCACAACCACCCCGTTTATCACAACATTGACCAATGATGTCCCAGGGCGGCTCCCAATAGAATTTGGTCGAACAAGTTCTGGCGTGTCACTAGATGTGGTCGTGCCACCCAAGACACCTCACTAGGTAGTAAACAGTACTTTGGCTTTGGACCTCTTTAGACAGTAGGAATGTTCACATGACCATGACCTATACATTTTGAAATGAGAAACATTTTATATTAAAACTAAACCCCTAATGGACAGCTATGTGACAGGGGGTTTCTTGGTCGTCTTGCCCCCCCCCAAAAAAAAATCCACCTGTGACCCCCTATTTCTTGTTCTTGTTGGCCAAACAGGTGAAGTAAGGTAAAGACTTATATAACTAAGAGAGACAGTAGTGTAGTATCAATTGTGTTATTCAAAGTTAGTAAGCACTGTGAAATCAGCTTTTGTTTTAAGATGTCATTTGTCACAGTTAAAACCTAAGAGTAATAAATCTCTAGGGATCTGACCATATTCTATTGTACATTTGCTGGTTTGCATATAAACTCATATCTACAGTTCATGTTATTGTACTATGACTCCCAGGGGACACTTTCCAGCTTGCATTGTGCATGGGACCAGTCATCGTGACTGCTCTCTGTCTGTGTGTTTCTCTCTGTCTCTGTTCTCCTGACAGACAATATGGAGCAGGCTGCAGACAGTCTCTGTGACATCACCAGCCGTACCAGCCACAAGTTCATATCTTTCACTCTAGCATTGAATTATGATGTTCCCGGAGGGATGGGCTGGGGTAAAGGTTGCAGGAAATTACAAAGACGTACTGTTATATTTTCCACTCGCTGCTTAACCTGATCACTTCTGGGTTCTTAAAAGTTCATCATTGGATTTGTGCTATATTCCTTAATTAAAGGTGAAAATGTTCTTCATCCCAAATGAATGCACTCTGAATCCATAATATAAACCCTCAGTGCAAGTGGACATACCTTTAATACTTAAAACAACCCTTAAGTCTAGTGTTTCTCAACCCCTGTCCTCAAGTATCCTCAACTGGTCTTGTACAGCCAGCTGTGTAGTCCTGCTAAAGCTCTAATTCATTCACTTGTCTGGAAGTTTTAGTCATTTACTTGACATTGACCAAAGGCTAGCTCAAAGTAGACCTTTTGTGTAGAACATAACATTTAATGGTATCAAGACCAATAATGTTGGGCTATTTGGTTTGGATGCAACTTGTGATTGGGGTACCTAAATATGAATCCAATGAAAGTCTATGGCTGGAAAACATTGGGTGGATGCATTACTCCTTAATTAAAGGGGAAATGGTCTTCATCCCAAATGTATGCCCTCTGGATCCATAATATAACCCCTCAGTGCAAGTGAACATACCTTCAATCGTTAAAACAGCCCTTAAGTCTAGTGTTTCCTAGAGGTCTTCAAGTACCTCCAACTGGTCTTGTACAGCCAGCTGTGTAGTACTGCTAAAGCTCTAATTTGTTCACTTGTCAAGAACTCTTAGTCAATTATTTAACATTGACCAAAGGCTAGCTCAAAGCAGACTGATAGTGTTGGGCTATTTGGTTTGGATGCAACTTATGATTGGGGTACCTGAATTTCAATCCTATTAAAATCCATGGCTGGAAAACATTAGGTTCGTGTCTTATTCCTTAATTAAAGGGAAAATGTTCTTCATCCCAAATGAATGCTCTCTGGATCCATAATATAACTCCTCAGTGCAAGTGGACATACCTTTAATCCTTTAAACAGCTCTTAAGTCTAGGGTTTCTCAACCCTTGTCCTCAAGTACCCCCAACTGGTCTTGTACAGCCAGCTGTGTAGTACTGCTAAAGCTCTAATTTGTTCACTTTTCTGAAACTCTTATTTGACATTGACCGAAGGCTAGCTCAAAGTAGACCAATAGTGTTGGGCTATTAGGTTTGGATGCAACTTGTGATTGGGGTACCTGAATCTGAATCTAATGAAAGTCTATGGCTGGAAAACTTTGGGGTGGTGTATTTGGTCAGGTCCAAGCATCCAATAGAATGTCTGCTCACATCCAAGATGGAGGACACTTTGGACATCCTGCCATGACCTATGAGCCGCTAATTGGTTACTGATGATAAAAGGCAAAGAATATTTGGAAATATTACAGTATCCAGCTCAATGGCAATGCCAAACTAGACTGAACAAATTTGATTCCAAACTGGAGTGCATCACTAATCACTGACTTTCTAGCTGTACATTGCAATTGAGTTTTGTGGCAGCAAATAATGGCTAGAGAGTCTTTGCCTGGGGCTGGGGTTAATCTATGGGTGACACAATTCCCTTTCTCATCAGTTAAATTGTTTGGAATCCCCTAAGAAACACAACTCACAACCACAATATATTTCATTTGACAGTTTTTTTTTTATTTCTTGGCCCACAACATTCCTGTTGCTCATCTCTTTTGCCTTTTTGGAGAGTTAATAAATCATTTTATAAAAAAAAAAAAAAAAAAATCGGATATAAGTAATTATAACCCCTTCTCATAAGAACAGAAAAAATCTACAAGCCAACAGCAACACAAGCCAAGTCCTTAGAGTCCTGTAACTGGCCACCGCTTGAATTAAAACCATTGGATACCTCTAAAATCTATGTCATTTTTTTGAAGTGGCCAACTATTTGGTCAGATTTTATTAGGGGTGCAGTGAGTTCAAGGATTGTCCCTTGACATATCAGTGAATGAATCATTAGCGACTAATGGCAGCATGATATTACCAGAGTGCAATGGACAGGTTCCAGATTGCAGGCAATCAGAAAGTTAATTAGCAAGCAGGAACTGTGTCAGACAACTGTAAATAAGCCAAACCACGACATCGGGGAATAGGAAAGCATCAAAGAAGAAAATTCAGCCAGAAAATCTTGAATTATTCATCGAGTTACCATTTTAGAGAGTAGAAAGTCATCATTTTTAAGTGTCCCCATTTGAAAAATCCTCAAGGGGCATAATTCAGCCCACATGCACCCATTTCAGGTAGACTTTGAGTTGAGCTTAAAACACATGCATATGATATTGGGCATATGGCATATGTGTAAAAATAGATATTTAATGTGGATAAAAACCCGCTCAGCTGCCAGGGGCAGCTGCTATCCTACCCCCGGGGCATCCTGGGTGTGAGGCAAGCAGGAGCTTGATAAAGGTTTTTTTTTCCCCAAAACGTGTAGCGCTGTTGGGATTGGGGAGGGCATCGATGCCTGTTCGAAAGCACACTGCTATTGAATGATTTTAGCACTATGATAATTTAGTAAAAGTTACGTTTTATCTGTCATTGGAGTGGATCTTGCTGGAAATTGTATATTCTGGGTGTGGGAGTGCGTCCCTGAGCAGAGAGTCGGGGATGCGGCCCAGCTGGCTGGTGCATATCACCCATCACTTTGGGCAACACGTCACCCAGCACCTGGAGATCATCCAGTCGACAATTTGAACACCGGCAGGGCGTGGCCTCAGTGGGGGCGCCCAGCACAATAATAAAATAATTTCTATATCTATTGCAATCATTGATCTTTGACATTTTTCACGTGAGTAGGGAGGGGATCAACTTTTTCATGTGGCACTTCTTTGCATTGTCTACCTAGTAGTTGATTCAGCACCAGATGAAAAAATCAAGCACTTCTACTGTATTTTTCTCCTGTTCTACTGTGCAATATATATGTTCTCATAGTCAGAATGGATGGCGTTGTATATAATCCAACAGTGTTAAATTGTTTACTTTCCAAAACCGAAATGTCTTTTGCCAGATGAACTTTTTGACTTGCATTACGTAAAGCTAAAGCTAGATAGAGTTCTTTTATCCTGCTTTTGGTTTAATGCCAGAGTATTTTTAGCAGCTTGCATCCTCAGTTTATTAGGCTATCAGGTTACTAGAAGCTTCAGAGTTTGGGAATTGGCAAGTGATGCAATGTAACACTAACTCTAGACTATAACCCACAAACCTATAAAGAGAATGCAGTGTTAAATGCTAAAGAATATCTGCCAGCAGCATCAACTTTTTATTCTATCTTAAGCTAAATGTGGCGTGACAAGTGGAGCTTTCTGTGTAGCTTCAGGTAAAGCTGAAGATTTGAAAAAAGGTTTTCTTCTTCAAGCCCCATCTGTCATTCCAGACTTAGAAAGATTCTGATTCTCTCATGTCTTATCAACTTACTTGTGATGCTCATTATAAGCTTTTTAGTTCAAGTGGGTTATTAGGCAAACTTTGTAGTGATGAAGTCTAACCTTTCTTGACCTCAAACCTAACTTTTGTGTTCCCTTGCTCTTGGAACAGGGGCTCCTAAACTTTTTTTATTTTCTAATATGTCAAGTAACACGTGGGTGGTAAGACGTCGTCACCTACACTATGTTAAAACATACAAAACAACTAAGAGCTTGAATAGCAGTTTGGGTTATTGGTTAGAGTACGACCTGATAGAATCTCACACACTACCAAATTATTTCAAGAGCCCAGTTTCATCATTAGAAACGAAGATACTTTTACCAATAGTGTAATATTTATCTTGTTCTTTAGTAAATGCAAATTTAGTAGGAGACATATGCATTGTGATTTTCATAATATAAATAGGATTTTTTTTATTACTTCTGTCTAGATTGTCACATGGTAAACCATTAAAGAAAGTTGGCTCTGTATTAATCTGAATTCAAACCCTTCCCGCATGTCCCCTTCAGTCACCGACATTTTTGGATGTTGTTAAGAATAGGCCCTATTCCCATGGCACACTTGTCTGTTGACCATATTACCAGAAAGACAGCAGGCCAAAGCCATGTTGTTCCTTACTTGACTACTTGATGATGGATGGAAGTAAACATCTCTAAAGGCAATTTATGTTGCGCCAGTGCAGATAACTTACAGATAGTTCTTCATACCGAGCATTTGGAAAGTCAGATTGTTTTAGTATTACCCAGAAAAGAGTATCACTTTACTTTTAAAGGTCACCTGAATCTTTCAGATACTGCAGTAACATTTTTTGCCAACTGTTTTTTTTTAAATGTCCTTGTGATATTTCATAAGGCATCTAAACCCAAAATCATGTGTTCCAGAATAACACTATCAGTTCTCCAACCCTCTGAAACTCTGACAATATAGAGGGTACAGATGTAAAAAGTTCTGAGATATCTCTAGCACAGAACACAAACGCCATAGAAAAGCATGTTAGCATTATTTACTTAACTTGGTTAAAATTTAATTTAATCTCTTAAAATAAATGGGTTGCAATAGATCACATATGGTCAACCTGTGGCCCTTGGAGAAATCTGTTGTTGCCCCTGACCTGCTGTGGGGAAAGTAGGAAGGGTAAATAGAACTGGCATTTAAAGGTAAATAGAGGCTCAGTAAGGATGATTTCAAGGAGAGTGATAAAGGAGTGCCGCATGGCCAAGGAGAGGTGGCAGTTTTGGAAGAACATGGTGACTTAATTGATGGATGAAATCTATATAACAAGACAACAGCATTTGTTCTGTGTATAATTGTATGTTTAGCAATGGTAAATAGTAAGATGGGTTGAGTATTGAGAGTTATAATTTGGGACTGACAGGGGGATGGGGTATGAATGCCCATATATTTGGAGAGGTAAGGCAATCAGCATGTGTATTGCTAGCCTGTGGTAATAGGGTGGTGGAAGGACATATGTGTGTAAAATATCAATTAAGTGGAGTTTGTGGAGAAAGTGGTTATCCTGATTGTTGTAGAAAATCTTCGTTATTCTGTATAAAATGAAAAATTCAATATTCTGAACCCTGTAGCGGTGTTTAAAAAAGTCTAAGCTTTCTTGACTGCAACACAAATTTTGTGATCATTTGCTCTTGGAACAGAGGCTCCTAAACTTTTTTCATTTTCCAATATGTCACACCTGGGAGGTAAGAAGTCACATACACTATGTTAAAACATACAACTAAGAGCTTGAATAGCAGTTTGGATTATTGGTTAGAGTACCACCTGATAGAATCTTACACAATCACCAAAAGGATAGGTGAATAGAACTGGCATTTAGGTAAATAGAGGCTCAGTAAGGATGATTTCAAGGAGAGCAATGAAGAAGCGCCGCATGGTCAAATAGAGGTGGCAGTTAAGGGATGAAAGAACATGGTGGATTCATTGATTGATCTCTTGCACCAGATAACAAGACAACAGCTTTTTGTTCTGTGTGTAATTGTATTCTTAGCAATGGTAGATATTAAGATGGGTTGAGTATTGAGAGTTATAATTTGGAACTGACAGGGGGCTGGGGTATGAATAGCCATATATTTGGAGAGATAGGGCATAAGCATGTGTATTGCTGGCATGTGGTAATGGGGGTGGTGGAAGGACATATGTGTGTAAAAAATCAATCAAGTGGAGTTTGCGGAGAGAGAGGTTGATTGTTGTAGAAAATATTTGTTGTATAAAATGAAAAATTCAATATTCTGAACCTATTCATTGTGGCCCGCGTCCAGTTTCAAAAAATGATTCAAGTCTTAAAAATGTAACTCTTTGGTGTTGCATCAGAAAAACTAGTTCGCACTTGCATGATGTGAAGGCACCACAGAGACAAGTTGTCTTAGGATGGAAGTGTCCTTTCTTACCTTTTCTATGTCTATGAGTGGCCAACTGGTAATTGTAAGTAAATGAAGCATTTAAGGATTTAGTTACAGCATCATAATATTGTTTGAATCACAAATTGTGAGTCTGTAACCGAATCCAAAGCCAATGTAAGGTTGGGACCATCAATAGGGGTCGCTGAGCTTCCAAAAATTGCTTTATTTACAGTTACAGATAGGATATGACAGATGAACCCAAGGCCTTGCTTCACGTAACACTGATGGCAAGAATTTGAAGCTGTCTCCCTGAACTCATAATAATGTCACTGTGGCTTATTTAAGGAAACCAGCGCTTGTCTGCTGATAAATTATCACACCCCAATGCTGTTTTATGGTTCCTTTGTGAGTAGAAGAGCTTTATTTATGACACCCTTATCTTTGCCTGGTAACACGCGCCTGCATTATCAAACATACTTCATCACCATAAAACTGTGAAAGAGGGAAAAGAAAGGAGAGAGGGGGATAACGTATTTGGTGGGTCAAAGGTCTTCATCTGCCTTTACATGAGTTCACACAAGGCTATTACACAACTCTATCTGCTCTTGCTTATAACAATACAAGATCAAATGACCAATTATTGTTTAGTCAACAATTGTTCTTCCTGGAGAACTTCAATTTCTATGTTTTGTAATCACATACCGATCCATTTATCCTTAACTTTTCTCATGACTAGTTATACTGTGAGATGCATGTGGTCAAACGGCCATATTTTGTTCTTGTGACACTTGCACACAAGATGGTGATCTTGTCTATTGTACTATGTGTCTATGGGGGCCTTTGTCGAAATTGGTGGTAAAGAAATTGTGTTAAAGTAGTGAATGACACATCTATAGTAGCAAGACACTGGGTCAAGACTATAGGTGAGCCAGAGCGGGTTAAGTATCCCCCTGACTGAATAGTTTCCAGTATTTGGCATCCAGTACTCCTGAACACAGGCCACCACCGTGTATGAACTGGTATAGGGGTCCCTTGGACCTGGTATACCAATTCACACATTGAGGTGGCCAGAGCTATTATACATAGGCGACAGAAGTTAAAATATTGGGAGGCATCATCTCTCTCTCCTGCTGTGACTATAATAAACAAGGCGAGTCATTCTGAAAAGCCAGCCAAGAAACAGCTTATTTATCTCAATTGTTTCTATTGTAATCAGCTGTTATTCATTGTAAAGTAATCATAAGCCTACTATGGAATGTAAATTGGTCACAGATAGCATACATTGCAATGTAATGTGTGCATTGTGCTGTGGGATGGAAAAGACTCTGTAAAGATTGTCTTCTCTGTAGTTTAGTTAAAAACAATCTAAGCTTCTGCAGGCAATGGCACTGCAGGACCAGCTCCCCAACTGGTTTTCTTTACACTATGGAGTCATTTTATTTTAGTTAACCGGACAGAAGGATCCAGAGCATTAAAATGGTAACAAATAACCATCTTATTTTTTTCGGGACAGTACCGTAGAGTGTCTGGAGTGTATATTCCCAGTGTAGTTTTATCCTCCTTAAATGCCGCGTAAATGCCCTCAGAACATAAAAACGGCACATTATCCCTTAAAAGAACAGCAGATTGCAGCATGTGATTACCTGCTGCTAAGTACATTCTAAATTGAGTTGGCTAACACCCCTTCTACCATTTCTGAGAAGAAGAATGCTTTACGATCCATCATCTCTCTGCCTGATTGCCGAACACTACGTTCAAGAAAATGGCTCGGCATGATTTTCATCAGGGTAAATCAATCCCCATTAGTTACTATTAGACTAGGGTTTCATAACCACCACCCCATGAGTTGCTCGTGTCTACCTTATACGTCTCTGGGGTTCAGTGGCGGCGTATTGAGCTTTATATAGAGTAGTGAATGTGCAAGGGTCATTTTTACATCTATCTTCTGCTTTATAAGGGTTGATTCGGCACCAGTTGAGAAAACTTTACTACTTTTTAGGAGAGAAAATGGCCATTCACTTTAATTTTCTATCTTGGAGCTGATTCAGCACCAGGTGAAAATTTACATTCGGTTGTTCAATCACACCCAAGGTAGACAATGAAAGTGAATTGCAGTTTTCTCCCCTATAAAGTAGTAAAGTTTTCTCACGTGTGGCTGAATTGACCCTATAGTGATACCAAATTGTTTAGTAACAGTCCATTAGCACCTACCTTAAAAGAATGACTTCCTGTTGCTAAATTGTCTATGGTCTTAATTTCTGAATGTGAATATAGCAAACGCACTGAAATTTTAGGCCTCTCCCCATTGATGCACCATTTGTTAACCCTCCAGATAATGGCATAATGCCAGCAAAGTGATGGAGAGATCACTAACACATTGCAGTCAGCTGTGAGCCAGCTGAGAAGCTGTTTACATTGTAACAGCAGGGGGGGGGGGCACCTGGGCTGCTACACAGTGTCACAGAGCAGGGAGCAGCCATTGCTACATTCTAACAGCAAACATGTGCTGGCACATTTAAAATGTAACACAGCGGGGTGCATGCCCAAAGCAAGGCTCCCGAGGTTCTTGTTTTCTAGTTCCCTGTGCGAGTCAGTACCGCTGCTGATGGATCATTGACTGATTGCTCAATAGGATGGTAAAGAAGGAGGAGGACACAAAGAGTTCAGCAGCAGCACCAGAATGTCATGCCCAGCAATGCCTCTACAGTATTCCCATCCTCCTGCTTTCCAGTTCGTCAGATGAGGAATGCAGAAGCTATGCCCTGTCTGTGCAATGCCTCCCATCCATCCAGATGAAATTCCTGGTTGCTCCAAAGGATTCAAACCCTAATTTCAACAACCGATCTATCCCCTAACCTTAATCCTAACTCCCAACCTACCACTTTAACTTAACTGAACCCTTACACTCAACCTTTTGGTAGGTATATAGTATTGCCCATACCCTTATACTTACAGCATTGACTACTCTTCCTTCTCACCTTCTCTCACGTTTATCTCCAATTCTTAGACCATGGCCCCACCAAGTGGTGCCTGTAATGAGAGTACAAAAGGTACCTGGTACGAAGAGTGCCTCTTGCTCCAACCTCTGTCTCTATAACTCCACCAGTTATTTCCCCTCCTGCACTACTCTACCACTGCTCTACACGCTAAACTTCTCTTGCGTTATTCTCCAATTCTTAGACCAGGGTCCCACAAAGTTGTGCCTGTAATGGGAGTCCCCGGTACACAGAGTGCCTCTTGTTTCAACCTCTGTCTCTATACCTCGACCAGTTACTTCCCCTCCTGCTCTACTTTACCAATACTCTACATGCTAACCTTAACTCACTTTACTGTCCCCTTCCTAGACTAGTGCACCCGTTCCCCCTCAACTAGTGGTTTCTGTAATGGAATGGCCTGCCTGGGTGGGAGGCACCAGTCACAAGGAGTTTCACTTATTTTCTTTCAACTTAACCTCAAAGTTTACCAGTTATTTTCTTTTCCCACTATCTGCACTTTCTATATTCCTTACTTTGCATTTGCTAGTATTGTTACCCGTTAGTCCCCCACCTGTTCCCTGCAAGCTCTCTGCCACAACAGATTTCTAGTACTTTCTTGGCAAAGTTTCTGATTCCTTGACTGTAACACTTTATCTATCCCCTACCCCTAACATTAACCCTAACACTGAATGTATACCCCACCCCTAACCCTTTCTGTTGATACTCCAAAGTATCATCCTTGCATCTTTAGGGTGATATTTCAAAAAGGACCATCATCACAAACTTATTTTTATTGCCTCCATTGTGCTTCTATTCTACCGTACATGCAAATGAATGCGCTGTTATTCGCCCGAAGCTACACAAAGCAATAGAATTCCTGTGGTGTAGCTCTCTCCTAAAAGTCTAAAGAGTGGCTGGAGTGGTTTTAATGGACCTATAAACACAGAAAACTGATGGCTTATTAATGTCAAGTTCTGAGTGAGTTTGATCTATCCAGCCCAGCATAGCGTCATGCTCACGGTTCACGATTTTAGGTCACCTCTGTTATTTTTCATACAATTCAGCTGCTAAATGATGAACTATATTACTCGCCTGGTAATTTATAGGAAATCATTGATGTTGTAGTAATTATATTATAGGTCACATATCAAAGGTAATTCAGATGAACAGATGGTATAGATTCTAGGAAACAAATCAATATTACTGTCCGTGGTTGCAATTTCATGTGTGGGTATAGTAGATTAAAAAAAAGGCTTATTAGCAGCTCGACAGGCACTGGGGAAATCAGAGGCATGTTTCAAAAACAGTCCGGCCTTTGCTTACTTATAATTACACATTCCCTGCTCTCTCTGATATTCTTCTACTTGCTCTACTTGGGTTAGATGAGTGCTGGGTGCATATGCTGTGCTTCAGCCTAGGCTGATTTTACAGATATGTTCATATGGAGAAGAGACCTTTCTTTACTAACAGAATTACCCCTAAGACAGTTGGCAGAGTTACGCCTTGTTTTACCATTTTGAGTGGCCAGTCAAATGAATATTTCATGTTGATGACTATTTACATGGGCAGACCAGGGCCAAACATAAGCTGGAGAATATTCAGACTCTGAGCAGTCCGTAAGATTCATAGCCCCACCCCCAAGGAGTTCCACAGACAAACAATAACTAATTTGCTGATGCTATAGCATTGCAGTGGCCGATCATGGGCAGGGTGGATATGATGGTACTGAAGCTTTAGTATTATAGGAGCAGATACTGTGGCCCGGGTAGGTGTCATCATGCCTAGGCAACGGCATTGTAAGGGCATATTATGGGCTGGAAAGTAAATGTGAAGAGTGGCTGGAGGGGCCTAGGAAAGCAGAGAATGGAAAGGGTTGTTAGAAAAAGCAATGTATAGGATACAGGTATGGTTTAGCTGCAAGCTGGAGGCTACACCCTGCTCGAAGTGGCCCTAAAGCAGTGCATTCTACCGGGAATTCTCTGTGTGTTTCCTATGACCAGTTGGCCCTCCAGCCCATTTAAAGTTCAACTGTGGGAGGAAACAATAGGGCACTAATAAGCTACTCCAACCCACTGTGGGTACAAGGAAACAATCATTATGATACATTTAAAGGAAAGTATACTTTGGTGGAACAATGCCTACATAGTTTATTTAATTTGCAATTAAAGGCAATGAAAAGGAACCCCCAACCAACTCATTTCAGTTTCCCTTTACTCTAGGATGTACAAAAGGGCCAAACATTACACATTTAGGGTTCCTGCCCTGTTCTTAGATTTGGAAGCATCATTGTATCTTTTTGTATGAGGACCAGATCCGATATTGGTATGGCCAGTCAATCCTTTGCTAAACCTTTCCTGGATCAGGCTTTGGTAGGCCCGTCCAATCAGCACTTCTCCGGGCCAACCTTACTCTTCATTATAGCTTCAATTGTGACACATGCAGATTTAAACATCCTCCTGGCCCTGCACAGTACATTATCCTGAAAGTCAGACTAAGAGAAGTTGGTGAGATCTCGGTTCCAGGAGCCACTTATCTTGCTTCAATGGATCATTACATTTGGCTTCAATTCTTCATTCCCGTGATAAATGGATCCTGTAAGTGGCACATTAATGACATGAGTAGCAGACGATAAGTGTATCCATAGATGACAATGACAGAATCATTGCCGCCGAATCTGCATTGCCGTGAAGTGAACTATGAAACAGATTTATGCTTTGTTTAACCTAAGCAACAAACAGGACAAAACTACATTATTGTCTCCATGGCATCAGTTTATATTTAACCAGGCCTGTCCACATCTCCAAATATATTTCAATTTAGGACCAATTGTATCAGTTTAAAATGTTAAAATGACAAACATGACCCCCCCCCCCCCCAGCTTGCCCGCTCTGATGCCCATGTTTGCCTGTTCCCCCTTAGTTGCTCATTGTCTTCTCAAAAGTTTCCTTCTCCATTACCTCTGGCTATCCCCCGTATATCTATACTGTATGCATGTTGAGCCTGAGAGGCTTTCTGGGTTGTAGTTATTGCCTAAATGGAGCATAACACAGGAATTTGACTATTCTAGGTTTTGTTTGATGCCCCGATGTGTGAAACCCCACAGAACTCCTGTACAAACTCGCCTTTCCCCTGTCCTAGAGCGTATGCGCAGAATGCATTGCACAACTGCTTACCTGCACTATCCCCCTAATTAAAGAACAAACCAAAACCAGACCAGGGTGCCACTCCCAATATCTATGATTCAAATGTATGTTTAGACCAAACAAAATTATAGGGAGGCACTCCAATATATACAACAATTCACAATACATAACACACTAAAAACCTCTAAAATACATGTATTCACATACACAACTCAAACAAGACAGACATACATGAAGAGAGGTGCAGGCGGGGGGGAAAGAGATCATAAATAATAAATTACCATACTATGATACGCAGATCAACCATGATAAGTTGATAAACAATACTACTGACCAATCCCTACCTATGATCCGGATCCTAAATGTGCAAAATAGCTAAATAAATAGAATACCATTAAACAAGTTACCAATACAATGCATATAAATATATAGTGACAAGTGCAATATTAATGATACACATACTATAAATGCATATACCAATAACAAACTCAAAGAATATAAAGTGCATGTGCAAAGAAGTATCTTTCTATGTCCTTATCCATGCCACTTTAGTCCAACACCTGTACAAACCTGTATGCTCAAAAAACCTAAATATTTCTGGCACCCCTTAACTGTAAAACCCAGTTAATGCCCAAACCCTACCTGTCAAATCACTTCCCTAGCTAAATGGGGCCCCATGATTGGCAACCGCATGACTGTGGGGCTCGATTTCACCTGAGGAGCGATTTGACTGGGAAGATTTTTCACAGTTTTTAGAGTTTCTTAGCCACTGTTGCCTTTGTGTTAGCAAGAGAAGTCCTTTAAGTAACAGAGAAGGGTACGGCTTTAACAGCCACCCCGGAAAAGTGGTTCTCTATGGGCATCAAATAAAAATGTTCATAACACACAAATTAGGAAAAACAATCCTAATTATGCTATAGTGGCACTTGCATCCAATTGAGTTTAACTGGCGTATGGAGGCAAAGTCTGGTGGTATAGTGTTGCATAGGTAAGCTTTATTTAAAGGCATTTTTAATGCATGATAGTATCTTTTAATGCATGATAGTATCTTGGTGGTCTTGGAAGCAGCTGCAATGCCAGGCAGCTGCTTCCAAGGCCACCAAGATATTATCATGCATTAAAAGAGGCCTGGAATCACGGGATAGGGATGTAATTTTGCCTCTTTACAAGGCATTGGTGTGCCCTCCAGTTGTGGGCACCTATTAATAGAAAGGACGCTCTGACTATGGAAAGGATGCAGAGAAGCCACCAAACTAATAAGAGGAATGAAGGATCTTAGTTATGAGGAAAGTTTACAGGAATTAAATCTGTTTAGTCTTGAGAGGAGACGACTGAGGGGGGACATGATTAAATATATAAATGACCCATACAAAAAATATGGGGGAACACTATTTCAGGTCAAATCCTCTCTAAAGACAAGGGGGCACTGCCTTCGACTGGAAAAAAAGAAATGTAGTCTCCGGAGCCGACAATCATTTTTTACCATAAAAACTATAAATCTATGGAATAACCTCCCACAGAAGCTTGTAACAGCATCAACCGCTGACAGCATCAAAAACAAATTAGATGCTTATTTAGAAGAAAATAACATTAACAGTTACTATTATCAGTAAAAAAAATAAAAATAAAATAAATAACTTCCACATATAAAATAAAATAAAAAAGAATTTCACCTACCCCAACACTTAATGGACATATGTCTTTTTTCAACCGTATTAACTATGTAACTATGATTTTTTTGTGTCTGGGTTCACTTTAAATATCACTTGTGGGTAGTCAGAAGCAATTCAGTAAGGCAGGGCTTGTTTTAGTTTTATTCTTTCCTCTATCTATTCTTTAAGCAGAAGAAAATGGCTGCTTAAAATGGATGATGTTGGGATGGCATCCTCCCTAAGACTTACCTCGGAGGCAGATCCTCGGGCACATTTTGTTCTTTTGTTCCAGCTTGTCCTTATTTCTCTTGAGTAATTTGTTTACCGTGCTTTAGCAATGTTTCATACATACATGTCCCTAAAACTGATGTATGACTCCCCCGGACCGGTTTAATATGTATAGGCTCGGCAGCATTTAAAATGCTAAAACATTCCATGATTAATGCTATTGAGACTTCACTATCTACCTGTCAACGTATTTTTGTTCTGTCTGCTACAATGCGCTGTGCATAATCATTACCATTAATCAGAAGGAAAGTTTCACTAAACCACTCGCTACTCCTCGCTTATCGGCCCCGGAAATCCGTGACTAACATAATACCCCTCTGAAATGCAACCTGCGCTAATTCCGGGCCCGCTGAAACTTCACTGTAAATCAAAGTTTATTAAGCAGTGACAGACAGGCGCTGTTCCGCTGATTAAGGCGGTTGTGTGAACACGCAGGAGGCTTTTTCTTTCCATGCCCTTTAAGTTTTGAAAGGGAACACATGTTTAATTGTCCTCCGGGGATGGAACTGGTGTATTTTTTTTTTCTTTATCTCATTATAAATAAAGAGGAACAGGGAACGACAGCACACCTGATGAGGTGGTAGAGCGCCGTTGAAGTTGCCTATTTGGAAACTCTTGAAGGGCACCTCTGTTGAGAGGCCTTCCATTTTTTTTTCAATAAAGGATGAGCTCCTGCCAGCTTGACCAGAAGGTCAGAGGCTCGGCTTGTGTTTGAGGAAGAGGCGGTGGTCCACTTTTTAACACCCCATGCAGCTTGAGATTACCATTTGTGTTCGGCAAATGAGACAAAACACCTGCCTGCCATCTGTTTCGTAAACACTACAAATGCCTTTTCGGTAGAGGTTGGCTTGCGCCCCCCTGCTGGAGCAACCTCTAGTGTGACATATTCTATGAACATCTACTGTGATTGAAAGCATTCCAACAATCCGGCTCCAGTTCAGTTCAGCCCTTGCTTATAAATTTAACACAAGTAAGTATTACGTAAAGTCCATTTACAAGCGGACACTAACTTCCTCCTACCTTACAAGGAGAGGAGGGGACATGATTGAGATCTTAAAATATGTGAAAGGACTGAATAAGGTTCGGGAGGGAAGTGTTTTTAAGAAGAAACTTAATGATAGAACAAGAGGGCACAGCCTGAAGCTAGTCGGGGGGATGGTCAGGACCATCAGGAGCAGTTAAACCGGACCTTCACCATGATTTATTGAAAAGCCCAAACCCTTACAAAAACAATTCCCCAGCACCTAAAATTAAATTATTTAACGTTTTTGTCACTTACTTATTATTTTTTCCCCCACTGGGGAAAACTGCGCTGCAACTCTGTTTAGGACCCTAGTATACGGCACCGCCATCTTGACTCAGAAGCATCACACATACTGAAGAGAGGAGAGCGAGATAAAGTACAGGGGGGGTTATAGCTGTGCAGTCAGACAGTCAGAGCTGGGGTCAGGGAAAGGGCAGCAATCCCAGAATGCAGAGCAACACAGTCAAAAGACACTGCCTGATGCTCCATGAGCCGCCATCTTGGATTTTTAAAGGCTCATAACATGCAGTAGATGCAGGTAGGATGATTTTTAATGTGAGCAATGTGTATGTACAGGGGGAGAAACATATAAGATAGGTTCGTATTTAGGGAGAAGGTCCGCTTTAAGTGCTTAGCTGGCCGAATGCTCATGGAGCAGGGCGATTTGCGCTTCAGAGCCTTGCAGAATTAGTGGAAGAAGAGGCAATTGGCACTTGTTTCAGACGCAAGTGATTTGGTGCGCATTGCCAGAGCCCCCCGGCGTGCGCACACAGCCATGAATCATGTGTCTTGGCGCATGAGGAATCATTTGTACTCCGCCTGAGCATTTTTTGCGCACGGACCATGAATCAACCCTATAGTGTTTTTGTTTTACCTGTACCTAATATTTGGGATACACAGACAGGAGAAGGCCACCTGCAGAGGACAACAGAATGGTTGCCTGTAATGCCCCTAGGTCAGGATAAAATCGGGTGGGGCAACAGTAAGTGACTGTAACTTAAAATGGACCTTCAGCATCATTTCATGAAAAGCCCAAACTATCCCCCCACATCTAACATAAATAGATTTTACGTTTTTAGTTGCTTACATTTTGATTTTTCCCCCTCTGGGCTGCAGGACTCTAGTATATGGGCGCTGACATCTTGCCTCAGAAGAATCACATACTGAGTAGAGGGGGGGGGGGGGGTTATAGCTGTGCTTTTGCTCAGACAGTGCAGAGCTGGGGTCAGGAAAAGGACATCAATCCCAGAATGCAGAGCGACAACACTTCCTGTTTGCAGGCAGCCTGAGACTTCATGTGCTGCCATCTTGGGTGTTTAAAGGCTCAGAAAAAGCAGCAGATTATTTTTAATGTGGGCAATATGTATGTACAGGGTGGGGGAAACATATAAGATATGCTCTTATTTAGGGTGAAGGTCCGGTTTAAAATCATCGACCAGATACCGCTGCCTGATAACTAAGTAATCCCACATGTTATTGTGCTCTCGGTTATTTTTCTTTTTAAGGAGACATTTGCAGGGAAGGTAAAACTCACTTTATGTTTTGTTCGGTTTGGTGGTGGGAGTGGCCTCTTCCCGAAAGTAGTGCATGTATTAGCAGTCTTTCCTTTGCATGCAGAGAGGGAGCGGGAAAGTTCAGAGGATTAACATAAAGGGGAGAGTAGGGATTAGTTAGCGACCAGGAGGGGAAGAATATAGGCATAAATCCTGAATGGAGGGGCGTCTGTCATCCACGACAATCACCTCAATTAATGAACAATGCCCAAAGGAAGGGGGGTTACCAAATGGAAGAAGTGAATCTAGTGCTGAAAGTGAAAGCATACACCAAGGTTGGCAGCGCTACAGACAGGGGACCTGCCTGGACAATGGCCTTAAATATTGTATATTGAATATATTTCTAGACAAAGCAAGATCAAATAAGGAAAGAATTAGATTCTGTCAGATCTCAGATCAGTGCTGTCAGAGTAGAGGTGCCAAACTGCTGATGCTGCTTCTGAGCAGTGCTGTTGTAGCCTCACACACCGTCCCTGTGAAGTCTTGTTTAGTGTGCACAGCATCTAGGCAGTACGGCCATCACAAGAAAGGGGGGGAGCTAGCAAGGAGCCCCCAGTGAGTGTAGATTTTTTTTTTCAACTCAAAAAGCCGCCCGTGTGATAAACACACCATGAAAAGCGTGCCACCCAAAGTGAAAAGTGCAAAACCACTGAAAAATAACTTTGGGGTGCCCATTCTAGGCCCATTTCAAAGGAGAAAGAGCCCGTTTCCCCTGATCTCCCGGAGAACGAGCCCCCTGACAGAGAGTACAAGGATACGTATCCCTCCTGAAGGAGAAGAGGGGACTTGGTCCTCAGGTACTACCCGAAGGATTCCCTGTGGACCACTGGCTGGGTCCCTCCGTCAAATGTTTTTTCTGGAGGTTGCCTGACCATGTACTAACTCGCTTCGGCACCGGGGTTTCCTTGGCTGGCCATTAAGACCTGCCTAGTAATAGCCCGGGCCTCAAGGGGGATCCACTGGGCAGGGTTTCCGAGGCGAGTCCAAAAGGCCTATGACCTCTTCCACCCCTGTTATCGGGGTCAGGGCCCATAAGGGTCCAGGCACTCACAACAAGAACAAAACACATGTGTACACAACAAATAAAAGTTCTATGGCATGATCAATAAAGGGGTAGGGACTTAAGTGCTATAAAGCAAAGGTGCTCTGTGAAGATCAGAGCGGAACCTTACGGCTTTAAAAATTCTTCTGGTGGAGCCATAAGGCCACGCCAAGAAGGTGGTGCTCTGAAAAACGTGCACTGGTGCAGCCTTGCGCCATACTCATGCACTTCCTGAGGACTGACTCTCAGACACCCTGGGCGCCACCCCAGGGGGCAACAGCAGACAGCTTCAAAGCGTTTCTCAGCTAATGACCGGATACCCGGATGGCCAGTCGTCTCCCAGCGGGGGTCACCACTCCCCCTCAAGCACATTCCCAGACAAAGGGCAGGTCTAAACCAATTCTGGTGCTAAAGGGTGACATCTTCCCTGAAAAGTTGCCCGCCAGCTCCTAGGAAAGGCCTCCCCACATCAACCTCTGCCGGTCATGATCCCGTGAGATAAGGACTGGCCCAACACCCTATCCGGCCAAAAGGCCGAGAAACGTACCAAGCAGGGGATAACCACAATCATAGGCGGCTTCCCAGGAGGCGCCTATTTCCCCCTGGGAGAACCACCTTCGTGATCATGGTGTCCCCCCTGCCAGGCAGGGGCCACATTTGATGCCCTTGTTAATCCATGGTGGAGGCCCTTGGACATTAGCCTTGGTTCAATCCTTGATCTGGTCCTGATCGCCCCAATGGCAATACTACTTATGGAGAGCCGCCTATTTTTGAACCATGAGGCAGATGTGAAATCCAAGCTTGTAGAGCAGTATTAGAATCCACAGACTAATTCCTCCCGGTCTCTTTCATTTATCTATAGGAACACAGCCTACTTACTGTTCATTAAACGTCTCCCTGAAACTCTTGATTTATCTTCGACACCTATTATTTCCTGGCTCCCAAAGGAAGCCACAAGGAACGCTCAACAAAGCCCCCTCGTTGCAAATTCAATTTATCTTTCTTTTTCCCCCTCCCCCTTTTTCTTTTCAATGACAGCTCTTGTCTATCCGACACACCGTCGGAAGATCAATTTAATTTAAAGTACCAGTGTAAAGATGAATAAGTGGAAAATACCTAAGCAGCAGCAAAATGAATAAAATATAGAGGGCAAATGATGACAAGACTGGGGGGGGGGTCTCGTGAGACAGTAATATGATAACAGAAACTCTGAATGAATGCATGATGGATGTACTTATTACAAGGTGCCAGCCGTAATAATTCCTCCGCACAGCTTTACAACTTGTTGTGCTGTTTAATGTACGTTTGCTGTAAGACAGCGACAATGTATCCTAGAATGGCCGAAGCGTAATAACACCGCTCTTACATGGTTTATGTTGGCAATATCGGCCGTGCTTGCTAATTACATTTCACATGATTTTACAATGAGACAATGCCTTTCCAAGATATTGACCCTATTTATTCGACAGCAGGAGGTAAGTTATATATACAGCATTGTGTGTTGTTCGTAGCAGGGCAGTTTCTAGGCAAAATAGCTGAAAATGAAAAATTCTGCCCCCTCCTCACCCATCCTATGGTACTGCTGCTATCCCATACAGGTATGTGCCAGGCCTTAGCAGCAGGCAGTGCCCAGTCCCCATGACTGTCCCTAATATGGGGAGATGAGGGGCCTTGCATATGGCCTGCACCAGTAACGGTGGACAGGATGGCTATGATGAAGCCGCGCACATGGCCTCGGTGTCCAGGGCGATCACCCGACTCGCCCTCCTCTGGAAACAGCCCTGGTTGGTAGGCAGGTTGGAATGATCACAGGGAGATCCAGAAGAATTCCCATTTAGAGCCAGTTGGACTGCTGCTTCTAACACCATCATTCAATCCCTGCCCCTTAGGCCTGTACTTAGCCCCACAAGCCAACAAACCCCAGCCCACAATGCTATCGCCCCAGCATCATGGTTGGGGGGGTCATCAGGGATGCCTCGGCTGGCCACGGGCTGCTAAAATCCTGGACTGATTTTTGGCCCCGGTCCACCACTGTTGGTGGGATAAAATACTATATGAAAATGAAATGGATATTTTTTTTTAGGAGCAACCACCAGCCAAAACTCTAGGGCTAGTGGACATCCAGATAGGGGATGTCCCAATAGGTGTAACCCCCGAGGTTATATTTAATGCTGATCCCACTCCAGACCTACCTGAATGACTAGCATAGGGAAAAAACTGCAAGGATGTCTGCTGCATCCCCTCCATTTGGATTTCAATCTTGCTCATTAATATTCAAGGCATAGAAAGATGATTGGAGGAGAGGCCACGCATGCACCGTAGAATGGCTGGTAGGGTAAGAATGAATGAGCCCACACAGATTGGAACCTCTAGCTTGGTAAATGGCCAGTGTGGGTCCACTCACAGCTGGAGGCAGGAGCAGAGATGCGGTTGACATTTTAAAATGTAGATAAAAAATATGTCACGTTGCTAGTGAGATTTTTCATTGCAAATAAGGATCTAACTCCCCTAAAATAACACAGAAAACAATCCTTATTTTCATGAGATATTTTAAACCAGACCAACAGCCTTGCACAATGGAAAAAGAACTTCTCAAAACTCACTTGAACCATCAGCATGTACGATATTGATTTTTTTTAGCACTTACTTTTGCTCCTGTAACCAGGCTCTGGTTAGCGTGAAGCACCTAGGAGGCTTTTTCTCTCTTTGCAGGCCACTGGCAGATTCATAGAACACCATGAGGTGGGGGGTAATTTACCAATGCAGGAGTTACAAAAAGGTAAATGAATTTTTTGCTGCAGCAATCTGAATTGCCCAGGGAAGGGGGTTGCATATGTACACTGTATCCTGTAAGGATGTTGGTCCATTTTAAGGAAGGTTTACTGAATCGAAGACATAGCAAAAATCTGGTCATCTCACAATATACCTAGACATGAGAATAGTTAAAGTGGACCAACACCCAGGATTTTGACTATCCTGGGTTTTGGTCCACTTCGGCGGGGCACCCCGATCGGGGGTGTCCCGCTCTCTGAAACCCCCCCGAAACCCCCAAAAACTCACCTCTCCCCGCTCCCACGTGACCGTGCCGTCCAATCCCCGCCGACGTCCAAGCGGGTGACAGCGGCGTCCAAGACAGCGCGTCCGCCGCCGCCTCCCGCGTATCATCTCGACGTGCGCGCGCCCGCGCCGGCCATTTACAGACGGCCGGTGTGGGCGCGCGCACGTCTAGAGGGGCGCGCGGGAGGCGGCGGTGGCGGAAGTGACGGCGGATCAGGTAAGGATTTTGGGTTTTTTTTGGGGGGTTTCACCCCGCGGGACATCCCGATCTCGGATGTCCCGCGGTGAGTGAGGTGATCGGCCTGGGAATCTTATAGATTCCCGGGCCGATCACCCCTGGGTGTTGCTCCACTTTAAGGAAGGACACATCTGTAAAATGCTTTTAATGGAAGTAGGCATTTAGCTGTGTTTTGAAACATATTATAACTCACGTCGATAGAACCTAAAATGTTTAGGCCGTCCCTTGCCATTTCAAAAAGTTGGGATGCGCACAACATAGATTAATAGTTTTATGGATTATGAGATCAAAACCATGAAATAACTTTTTGCAATGGAGATTAAACATTGGCATTCGGATCTGGCAATCCTACTTTTTGAGCTCTACGTCAGCCAGGAATCAGTGAGCAGAACATATTAGCCGTGCCATTGCCATGTGCTCTTTTCCAAATTGGAACCGGCGCAGCGCTTGCTTTTCATAGTCTTCTTTTTTTTTGTTACTTGGAAAATATATCACTTGTCACTCTCATTTACTTTCCCTGATCCTTCAAATAGCAGGCTGGTCTTTTTGCCTTTCCTCGGCTCAGTGAGCCCACACATATTTCTGACATGCATGAGCTTCTCTGGTCTTCCGAAGAAGGAGGAGGTGACTGTAAATCTGACTTTATACAGTTGAAAGCAGGTGATTCCTGTATAAGAAGAGAACTTCTAATGCTGAAGGCAAAAGGATGTATGGACGTGTCCTTTCCTACAGTAGCTTTAATCATAGCTAGATACTAAAAAAAAATCATCAGACCCACTCTTTATCTTGTAGCGGCTGGGCAGCCAAGATTTTCACTGTCCTGGTAAACAGTCCTTCTCTTACCCGGGGCATATTGTGATGTCCAACTATGTGAAACCCCCCCCTAAAGTGCCTCCAAACTCAATTTTTAGTCAGTCCCGTGGCAAATACACAGGCTCCACAGGGTTTCACACAGTGAGGCATCCCAAACCAGGATGGAAAGGTAAATTGGCCAATCATACCCTGTTTCCCCGAAAATAAGACACTGTCTTATATTAATTTTTCCCCGGAAAAGGGCACTTGGCCTTATTTTCGGGGGATGTCTTGACAGAAGACAGGCAGCGTGTGTCTCCTCCACCTGCCTGAAGCTCCCCCCTTACGTGCCCCGTCATTACGCCCCCTAGTGGTTACAATACCAGGCTGCACAGAGCATCAGGCTGCTCAGCTGTGCTAGTTGAGTATGCCTGTGAGAGTCTCATGGGACCCGCATGACAGCCGCCGGGCGCCGGGCGGCCTATGCGGGCCGTGTTTGCAGGCTGCTGGGCCTGTTTTAACCTAGGGGCCTGGAGCGGCAGCTCCGTCTGCCCCTACGTTAATCCGGGCCTGCTTACCGGTACCGTATTGTCTCGGTCCAGGTCTCGCTGGGGCACACTCTGCGGCGCGGTCACAGGCAGCAGGCGGCGGCAGCTTTTCCTCAGGTTCACGCGGGCTCTCTGACATCCCCCTGCGCACCGTCCCTCAGCAAATACCCGGCCGAAGTCTCGAGTTGCTCTACAGCGCTGCAGCCAATCAGTGAGCTGCGAGGCGCCATCGCCCCAACGGTCTCAACGGTAGAAGCTCCAGATCCTTCTGCAACATTTCGTGGATGGAACTGTACCAACGGTGAGGCCCTATTTTCGGGGGAGGATTTATTTTCGGGGGATGACTTATATAACGATATCCTCCGAAAGCAGGCACTAGGCCTTATTTTCGGAGGATGTCTTATTTTCGGGGAAAGACGGTAGAGGCAATTGGAGCACTTTAAAGTCAATTTCAGCCTAACTTCCATTAGAATAGAAAGAAGGGAGTCCTGTACTAGTTCACAGTGTAGTGATGGGATAATTTGACACAGATCTTGCTTGTATCGGGTACTGGGTGAAATGGATCCAGTCAGCAAGGAGTCTAGCTTTGACCTTAATTCGAAGCCCAACGCTATTTAACATCTGCCTAAAGCACTGCATTAAGGGTAAAATCATCTACATACATCAGCTTGTACTGCAGCCTAGGCCCATTCAAGCTCAGCACTCCCCCGTAAAAGCAGAATAGTATGTTCTACCCCTGATTATTCTTTCTTCCAGTAAATGAATAGAAGAAAGTTGTTTGGGTTATTTGGATGCCGGGTGTATACGTGACCCCTCCTCTTGCTATTCAGCATATTTATGTGAATTTCATTATTGGACAACTGTTTGCGATAGAGCTCCTAAAATGATTTCCTATAGTACGGTGTGATATAGAAAAAATCATTAAGGAGTAATATCATTCCACGGCACAACGCCGCATTTGATTTGGTAAAGCCCGCCTCGCTTTGTGTCGCATGTTAATTTGGAAAACGTATCTAATTGCTCGGAAGAATTGGGTAAAATTACTTTCTCGTCTCTCAAGGCGGCGCGCAATTTTATGTGCAGATTTTTGTATTTGTTTTCTATTACCGGATTTATAGATTTTTCCCTCATCCGTGTGGAAAATGGCAAATATTTGTGAAATATTTGTGCTAAACTGATGCAATGTTTGAAAGGTATCAAAGTGTTTGCCTAATTTTTATCTCGACTTTTAATTATTTCATTGACTTTTTTCTTATTTTTTAATTATATTACTATTTTTTTTTAACTTTAATTAATTTTATACCACCACAAGGGACGTCCACAACCTTACATGGATTATTGTACATTGAATGATGAGCGATCATTTATTATATAGTCTGTGATGATTTTTGGTTTTCTTATTATTTAGTAAGGTACTGCCATTTTACATAACTAAAGCACCAGAAGCAGTTTGCAATAACAGAAAGTCTGTTTTGCTTTATCTGGCTTTCTATTAATAGGCCAATATAAGTTAATATAGGCAGACAAGGACAATGAGAAGTTAAGGAAGGGCATAAGTGGTGTGGGGGACAGCTCTCACAGTGGGGTCGGCAATGACAGTATTCACACAGGCATCAAGTTTCAACCGTCCATTAGACAGTTTATTTTCACAGTTCTAGCACAAAACATAGTGCAAACAAAATAACAAATGCCTAAGCCTGTTCGGCTCTAACTAACATACAGGTTGCCTCACTAACATAACACATGTTAACACAACACTCAACAAGTCCATAGAATGCAGTTCAGACCTGTAGGTTTTGGGAGCAGCAAGGCTTTGACTCCTATTATAAGGCTTCCTTCCTTCATTTAGTCTAATCACCTGGAAAGACCTGGGAGTAGGGGAAAACCCGTAGAGGACCAGGGAATGTGAACTGGAGCTCTGTTATCCCGGCATGGATCGTGCCTGGCTGAAAAAAAACAGGGGAAAAAAAGACGCCATCCACCACTTTTCAATACACTTTACCACAGTGACCAAAACAGATAGTGAAGTTGTAGTGCTCTAATGAAGTAACTACTCTACTCTTCTCCCTGGGTTTCAACAAACCACTGGTAAAGGCATTCTATGGGCATTGCCTCCCTGCATGATTGCTGGGATTGGCCCCATTTCTGGCCATGTCGGTGTGTGTGCACTGCTGTTCCACTCCGGAAACCCTGCCCTTTCTGCTGTGGGAGCTTCAAACAGGATACCTGTCAGTGGTGGACTGGGGCCAAAAATTAGCCTTGGATTTTTTCCAGCCCGTGGCTGGCCCGAGACGTCCCTGTTGAGGCCCCCCAACCATGATGTCGGGGCTATAGAATTGGGGGCTGGGGTTCCCTGGCTTTTGGGTACAGTGGGGCTGGGTAAAGAGGGTTAAGAGGGAGACTAAGGGGACAGGGATTGAAACTCAGTGTTAAAAGCAGCAGCCCAACTGTCCCCAAAGCAGTGCGGGCCACCGGGCATTGTCCAGCATCTCCCTATGGCCAGTTCACCCCTGGTACCTGCGGTCTCTGTCACTTCCTTCCCCCCTCCGTTTAATGGGGGCGGTGTAGTCTGACATGACGAGTGACCAGCCCCCAAACTTTAGAATGCAGTCTTTATGGAGATATATCTGGAGTGTGGGAAACACAGTGAAGCAGGTAAGACGCAGACCTCCAAAACGCATCACCCTTATGAGTTATGAAGCTATTCTTTGTCTCTGTCTTTGGGAACTGCTGCAACTTTTGTATGTTTTTTATGAGGACATCAGTTGTGATGTTTTTAAGAGGACTTGTCAGGCCGGGATTAGCAGTGCAGAGATAATGGGACAGAACAGTAATATGTAAGGCAAGGGCCGACCGGTCGTAAGGAAGATAACTTGCAGGATGCAATACTGTAGAGCCACTTGTGCCATTTTGGGCCATGTTGCTTCTTTTGTACAAAGCTGTTTCCATTATTATTAAATAGGGAATGTAAAACTATTGTGGCCCAACATTATGCCCTGCTCTGTAAATACAGAGGAGACAATCTTTACAGGTTTTTCTTCACCACAGCAGCATGATGTACTCGAAAAAGGAAGCCGTAGGCCAGCTGTGAGCTACTGACATTTCAGTGCCAGGCTCATGGCTGCGTCACAATGTATCATGGCTGATTACAAATAAAACAATTATGATACATCAGCTACAACCTATCTATCACAATGTAACACAAAGCAACATTCACCATGGAGCTGGCAGAATGACTCTTCTTGCTTGTTACATTCACAGCAGGTGGGAAAGATAATGCAACTCATTGTTTTTACTCTCAACACGATTAATATCACTTTAAGTGCTGTGGAGGTAAATTATCAGTATTTTCTGCTCATGTTTGTGTATCTGTTTTGCGCCATTTTCCTTCATTTCTATCTGCTAGGATAGCCTTCTGTAGAATCCACATTGCCTCTCCTGTACCAAAATGACAAACTCTTTCTCATCCTCTCTGAAATAAATCCATTAGGACTTCATCTCCTAAGTCCCTCCAGACTCTCATCAACAGTCGCTGCCCTGCATTGTGTTTTTACACAATAATTGAAACCCATTAGAGGAATACAATCTAATCTCTTTGAGGACCACCTCAGTCGCTATTCAAAATCTACTTCCCAAACCCGTTAATCATATTTTTTTCCCTTTCCGGCTGAACATGGGAAATAAAATTAGATAAAATAATAGCAGTTATTTTGTCCAACTGAAAGCACATTATTAGCAAGCTGCTGCAAAGGTATTTCTAAATGATTGTGTGTCGCTGCAGGAAGGTGACTGTGGCTTATGGGTAATTTATGGTTCTGAAAAAAAAAATCGTAATCATGTGGTTGGTATTACCTCCAACACAATGGCCAAATAGCTCTTGATGCATGGAGCAATAATGCGGAAATCTGTTTTCACTATTGAATACCTGCCATACCCTTTAATTGGCTTAATGACAGGAGATAGATAATATCATTCTCCAGCCTTTCCATTGATTATTTTACATTAGTTATATACTGTAGTTTCCATCACTCAATGCTGTTGGTCTTGTTGGTTTTGATAATATATTTATTTTCTTACATTTACGACTTTTCTTTTTTTTTTTTATTACATTATTGCAACATAAAGAACCTAAAATATATACACTAAAACAATACAAAGAAAGCTAAACAAAAGGACCCTGACTCTCTCACTCGACTAAGCATCTTGTTAACTATAGATACTGTACATTTGCCATCAAACCCTTTCAATAACTTCTGTCAGGTCTCTCCCTAAACAATTCGTAGTTTTAACACACTAAAATGTTGAGAAATGGCCCACCCTGGAGAAGATCTCTCAGGTCCTTAGAACCTCACGTAGTAGCAAAAAATGGGGTGACGTTGGCACAAGCATGTTCTATACCGTCACAAACTCTCCTCCATCTAGTCGTAACTTCAGTAGAAATCAGTTTGTGATATATGCGCCATCAAACCCTTCAAAAACTATTTGGATGAATTGACTCAGATCAGTCAAACTCTTACAGTACCTTGAAATTCATTTGTAGGTGACTTTCCTGGATATATTGCTGGAAAAGGCAGGTAGACTGGACGGCAACTTAATCTAAGAGATACTGCCTATGGGAAAGGATGCATGGCATATTAGTCAAATAAAATCAGTTTGGTCTGCTTTAATAAGCTACTGAAGGAATAAGCTTTTCATTTGAAGGAGTTTATGACATGTGCCTGTCCCAACTCCCCTTCTCCTTTTTTATTCTTTTTTCTTCTCTCTCTTAAATATTTGGGTTAAAAGTAGAGTGGGCGGCCATAGAATGCATGGGTGTCACCAAGGATTCCCATCCATAATTGATGCAACGTGTGCACCAGCTATCATTGCTCAGCTATGGTTTGCTACTAGAGTTATTTTTGTCAGTGCACTACAATACATGTCTTTTTGTTTTTCTGTGCAACACAAACTGATTTCTACTGAAGTTAAGACTAATTAGAGGAAAGTTTGTGATAGTATAGAACATGCTTGTGCCAATGACACCCCCTATTTTGCCTGTGATAGTTATCTTTCTATTGTGTGATGTGTGGGGTTCTGGGGATCTGGTGGAGATCTTCTCCAGGTTGGGCCATATCGCAGGGTTTTAGCCTATATTAAAACTAATATTTTTTAGGGAGGGACCTGGCACATGATTTTGAAGGGTTTGATGGCATATCTAAAAATCCAACCGTGAAACCTCTTCTTCTTTCATGTTTCTGTTCTGACCTTCATCCATAAGAAAAATTCTGGGGGCTGTAGTACAGATGCTGTCATTACATAGTTACGGTTGAAAAAAGACATATGTCCATCAAGTTCAACCAAGGGTGTTGGGGTAGGGGAAGTTATTTTTTAATTTATAGGGGAAGCTATTTATTTTATTTTTTGTTTTTGTTTTTATTTTTATTTTTTTACTGATAACCGCTAATAGTAACTGTTAATGTTATTTTCTTCTAAATAAGCATCTAATCCTTTTTTGAAGCTGTCAGCGGTTGATGCTCTAACAAGCTTCTGTGGGAGGCTATTCCATAGATTTATAGTTCTTATAGTAAAAAACGATTGTCACCTCCGGAGACTATATTTCTTTTTTTTCCAATCGAAGGCAGTGCCCCCTTGTCCTTATAGAGGATTTTGCATGAAATAGTGTTCCCCCATATTTTTAGTATGGTCCATTTATATATTTATACAAGTTAATCATGTCCCCCCCGCAATCGCCTCCTCTCAAGACTAAACAGATTTAATTATCGTAATCTTTGCTCATAACTAAGATCCTTCATTCCCTTTATTAGTTTGGTGGCTCTCCTCTGCACCCTTTCCATAGTCAGAGCGTCCTTTCTATGAATGGGTGCCCAAAACTGGATGGCATATTCCAGGTGAGTGCGCACCAGTGCCTTGTAAAGAGGCAAAATTACATCTCTATCCCATGATTCCATGCCTTTATTAATGCATGATAATATATTGGTGGCCTTGGAAGCAGCTGCTTGGCATTGCATGCTGTTATTTAGTCTGTGGTCTACTAGTACCCCCAGATCCTTCTCAACAAGTGACTCTCCCAGTTTTACTTCCCCGAGGACATATTCAGGTTGTTAGACCCCAAGTGCATGACTTTACATTTTACCATTTGCCAAGTGGATGCCCAGACAACCAATGTGTCCAAGTCAGCCTGAAGCTTGTGAACATCTTCCATAGACTGCACAGTACTACATATCTTTGTGTCATCTGCAAAAATATAGACAGTGCTTTTAATTCCATCTTCTATGTAATTTATAAACAAGTTGAATAATAGTGGGCCCAGCACTGAACCCTGGGGTACACCGCTTACAACTGGTAACCATTCGGAGTAGGTATCATTAACCACAACTCTCTGCACACGATCCTTCAGCCAGTTTTCAATCCAGTTACAAACTGCGTTTTCAAATCCTGAAGATCTCTATTTCCCCAATAAGCGTCTATGGCGGACAGTGTCAAATGCTTTTGTACGGTACGGTAATGATCACCAATGAGCTTTTCCCTACAATGGCTTGCCATGAACTCATTGGGGAGACTTTCCAAAGGACTAGAAGACATTTCAGCTCCTTTACTTCAGCATGTATCATCCATGGGACACCACTGACCTCGCCATCATCAGCAGAGACACTTACTTCCTTAGTAATTAGTATTCTTCTCAATCTGTCTCGGCCTAAACAAATCATGTTTGTTTGACTTGTTTGCTGGTTATTCATGCCTGAATGTCTCCAAGGTATTCATGTCCAACTACTTGTACAGCACAGACGATTGTAGACTAGTCACACTTGATTTAGGAATTAAGAGTCAGCTGGACGCTAACACAATCCTGCAAGGACCAGCTGAAGCCCCAGTGACACGTGATATAGATCTAAAGCCTTTAACTATGTAGGAAACCCTGTCAAGCCACTATACTGTATGTACTATCAACAGAGTGGCTGCAATTTAATTATCCAGTGGAACCTTCCACCTCCAAAAATGTTCTTGGGAAGCAAATGTTTACAAACTGTATTAATAGATTTATTTGACATCTGGTTTAAAAGTCATCCAAATCCAATTTAATCTAAAGAATCTTTCATTTACATTGTTGTATTATTTTCCTAATTTTATATCCCTGTATCATATACAACTGCCATGGTGCCAGCCTTTACCCAACTATCTAAAAGAAAAACAATCTTTCATACCCGTATAAATATAAGACTTTACCTTTCCTTCATCATTTCCACATAATCCAGAGGGCAGTCTTCCAAAGACTGGTCTAAACCAGAGCTTTCCAACTGTTTTTCATCAAGCGCCACCATACATTTTCTAAATTTCTTGAGTACCACATGGGGGGTACATATAAGTTATCATACCCCATATTATGTTATGGATGCACCAATATACCAAAGGCTCTTGTAACTGGTATGACTAAGTAGAGAATTCTCAGTTTAGATGCAAAAAGGAACTTCAGAAGATTTAAGGCCTCAAGATTCACAATAATTAGTGTCAAGAGCCTGTCTAAGATGGTGGGACCAGTCAGAGTAAACAGTCACCACCACTAGACGAGGTGAGACAAGCAATAGGGTAGTCTAGGGAAATGCTCTAATGCGACTTTAGAGTCAAGTTTAACATGCATTGTTTTGTGTAGTTAGAAGCAGCATAGATCTAAATTCTTCTGTGGCAGAACTTTCTAGATCTGCACATAGGAATACCAAAACCCCCAAGTCTTGAGCGTGAATTTAATTGCGTGTCTAAGGTGGTGGGACCAGTAAGAGTAAATAGTCACCTCCCCGAGATGAGATGAGATAAGGAATAGGGTAGTCTAGGGAAATGCTCTATGGAGACTTTAGAGTCAAGTGTAACATGTATTTTTTTGTGTAGTTAGAAGCAGCATAGAACTAAATTCTTCTGTGGAACTTTCTAGATCTGCACATAGTAATAGCAAAACCACCAAGTCTTGAGCGTGGATTTAATTGTATGCATATGTTTGTAAGAATGGCTTCCTGAGGCCAAAACTGATATGATTGCTCAGATGTGATCAAATCTAGGTAAATAGCAGTAATAAAGTGTTTAGATGCAGGGAAGGATAGAGCATTCATTTTATTGAGTGAAGGCTTCAATTGTCAGATATCATTGCATGTCTCTGGCTCTCAAAATGCCTTGTGGATTGATCTATCTTAGATGCTTTTATAGGGTAAAAGAATTTTAACTTCCTCCTCACCCTCCATCTCTATGTGACAGGTTTATCCCGACTTCCCGATATTGCTCTGTTTGGATTTCTCCTCTAATTGGCACCCTGCAAATACCAGGACCTGTCCCCCGAAGTGTCACCTAAGCTGATTCCCTGCACACAGAATGAATGAGAAAATATATATTTATATGTATAAGAAATGTCAAGGCATGGGCTAAAAAAAGATCTCCAGCAAAACGCACTCCGATATACTACAATTGACATGTGCAATAAAACTCAGCGTCAATGTACCTTTCAATAAAGCAGCCAACCCAAGAGCACACCTTCATTAGTATCTAGGTCATGTCACCTAGACTAGCTTCCTTCGTGTCAACAAATCCATTCCGGAATGTCGGTGTTGGGTTGGTGAAGGTTCACCGGCAACAGATTAGAACTTATTTACTGGGTATTATGGAAAGAGGTAAAACAATAAGCTTGGAGTTCATGTCTAGATAGACTATACTAATAATAATATATAAGACAAGGGTATCCTTAAATTGCAAAGTAACGTCTGATTTATAGACATGTGTAATGTATGGACTGAATAAGAGTTTAGCCTCTCTTAATTTTCTAAACAAGTTAAGTGTGAAATAGAGGTGATTATAATAAAAGCAGGAGCGGAACTTTTATACAGGCTTGAGTAACAGCAGCACTGTAAAATGCTGAAATATCTATACATTTTTTATTTTATTATCAAGCCAGTGTGCTTTACGGACTTAGAAATAGGGGTGATCTGTTAACAGGTTATATACAGAGAAAGGGGGGGAGGGGTATACTGAGGAATGCAGTATAACCCTGGGTATAAACCTGGTGTAGGTATAGAGCTTGTTGGAATAATTTTTATTTGTATGTGGGTTTCTACCTCTGGTGGTTTGTCCTAGTGTCCTATTCTTGGGACATTCGGACAGGTACCTGTTTTGTTGAGGTAGTTTAGGCCCTTATTAGAGGATATATACAGTAATGCAATCAACCATGGCAAATACTTACTTGAGCGTGGTGCAGTTGCCTTCTTGGAGGGCTTCCTTGGGTTCCATGAGGAATAACCCAACACTCCCATAAGCTTGCAACAACAGCGACTGACCAGTACCAGTTTATTTCCTTTATTTACTATCTGATAGCTTTGGAAACCAGGATTGTTTTTTATAACGTTATCATTTTTTTATTACATTTTTGTTTGAATAATGACTAACAAATGTATAAAATTCTCTTCATTTGTAACATGGCAATTTTAATGATGTAGAACAAACCGAACAACATGCCTTATAGACTGGCACCTTAGAAAGTGGTCTTTACGACTACGGAACGCGTGGGTAAAAGTATTTCAACAGGGATCAGCGGGGACACCCATTTGTAATCTACTGAGGTAAATTCTTTCCATATATCTGGCTTTGGACACTATCCCCTCGATTCAAAGAGGAAAAGTTAATTGATTTCGTATCGAAAATCGTAAGTTTGGGTGGGTGTTAGTCATTTTTTCCTGTTTTTTTGGCCATTTCCGACTCGCACGAGCCTACGTACGAATGCGTATATGCTCTTACGATCAGCGGAAGTTCGTTCCTAAATTTTAGGATCAAAACGTAAAACTTAGGATCAAATCCTAAAACTTACGATCAAAACGTAAAACTTAGGATAATTGGATGTGTTTAGGTGTGATTCAGAGAAACCTCTAAACGCGTTTTAAAAGAAAGCCACAGCCGACACCTTTTAGCAGCCGGATTGCTGTTCGTGAACAGGTTTTTTGGCTATGTGGAGGAGTCTGCGCGTCTTGTGCTCCAATGAACTGCATGTATCAGCATGGCCGAGGCCATTAATTGTATGGCAATGCATGCCTGATTTAATACATTTCATGTATGCCTTATAAAAGCATTTTAATGTGGACCTTAATTAGTCCTTTGCATGTAAACCTTTATTTTGCAATATATTTGTGTTAATTAAAGAAACTTATATCCTTTGTTATTTATTTTAAAATTGATGTACTAGAATAATATTTTTAGATTGCATTTATTGGTGTAGTTGTTTACCTTTGCTTTGTTTAATTATTTAAGCACATCTTTGGTCAGATGCATCACACTTACTGAGGAGAGGAGAGCGGGATAAAGTGCAGGATGTGGGTTACTGCTGTATTTTGCCCCCAGAGCTGGGGGCACGGACAGTCACAAGGCCCTTTCTGTTTGCAGGCTGCCCGAGAATACCTGAGTCGCCATCTTGGCTGTTTCTAGACTCATAACATGCAGAAGTTGCTGGGTGTTTTTTAATATTTGAGAGCAATCTGTATGTAGAGGGTGTGGGTAACCACACACAAAAAAATTAAGTTGTACCATTTGAAGCCAAAATATTAAAATTAAATCAACAAGTAAAAAATGCAAGTTAACTAAAAATTAAACAAAGTAAGATTTTATTATGCAAATGCATTCATTAATGGTTGGTTTCTACAAAATTAATGAAATAAAGAAAAATAAGACCAAATATTTAGAATGCACTTTAATGAGGTAAGTTTGTAGTGCGCAGCCGCAAGATCAGAAGGATTTACGTCCAGACAAAAAAGGAAAAAGGGCAAAACCAATGTTGCAACCTGAGAAATGAAACGGAAAATTCAGGATGGAAACTGACATAGGTCTGATTCCCGACCTGCCATACGAACGGACGTAAATTTTAGGATAGAAACGTATTTGCTTATAGAATCACTCGCAAGTTCATACGAACGCACGAGCGTTCGGGAAAAATAGGATGATCGTGACCCAAATCCAAGCTGTTACATGTTTCTTTGAATCAACCCATATCTGTTTCCTCTTGACTGTATTTATATATATATATATGTTTTGATCAGCACTATATAGAGCACTTTATATAAGCACATATATTTGAAATTGATTGGCTGATAGGCTTTGCATATTTTACATAAACTTTGATATGGCTTTTCTGTATGTATCTTAAGTGTGGATTGTTTTGCACTGGGACAGAGGGGATTCCCCCACTGTGGGTATGGTTTTAGTTATATGTTGTTTGTTATGTTTTTAATCTAATATATTGATGGTGATGATTTGATCTGATTATTACGTAACTTATTTATTGGGGTGATTGGTGCCGATTTTAATTGTTGCCTGTCTAGCTGGAGCCCCACCATTTTGGACATTGATCTTTGTTGTTGTTGGCACATCATTCCCATTTGTATAACAATTGTTTTGAATTCGGTGGTGCTTTTTCTTTTTCTTTTTTCACCAACAGCATATATCAGTGAGAGGAATACGGCAAGGGAGCATTCTTTCCTGATCCTGGAAAGGTTATATACCCACCAAGACACGGGGAGTGAAAGCCCCAAACAAGCCGCCCCCCCTTTTCAGTTTTAGACTTTAGACTTAGAAGGGCCCAACATCTCACCACCACAGTTAAACTCTTTCCTGGCCATCCCAAACATCCCTTCCTCCCCAAACCCACCAAATTCCATGAGGAATGCCAGAGAAGATGTCTAGAAAATTCTGAAAAGTACAAGTTCAATGCTGACAGCATAATATAACAGGTAGGGAAGTAGGGTTGGGATGCAGGATTCAGGTTATACCAAACAGCAGTGGTCCCCAACCAACCTCCTCAAGGACCACCGACAGGTGCTTTGCAGTGAGAATGGTCACAGGGTTGTGATGCAGTGGCAGTAGGTTTTGCTCATAACCACACTTGAGGAGCCATTTTTTGTTTTTACATTTTTTCTTGTAATTCTTCAGAAAAGTGTCCAATTTTCCTAACCTGTTGACCTGCTTGAGCCACATTTCAGTTCTCTTATCCTTAGTATAACATTATCGTAGGCCCTGAATGCAGTAATTTATTGTACAATTCTGCAGAAAATGTTGGCAAAAGAAAACCTCTCTGAACAGATTGCCTGCTGTTTGTGTGTTTCTCTCAGCACCATCTTTCTTTCTTAGGGCTATGCATCTTGATTCTATTTATCATTGCTTGAAACAAACCAAATAAATATCAATACGCGTATTTCTTCTAGATTGATGGCAGGCTGAGTAAAATTCCAGCATAAAATTCACATACAAATCTGTGTTATGAGAAGAAAAGAATGTGTCTCACAAAGGTTGTCCGGGGAGTCTACGCATCGTTGACATTTTATAACCCTCTGCTGTTCTAAAAAAAAAAAAAGGAAAAGTAATCTTTTTAAAACTATTTTTTTCTGTGGACAGAGTTAACTCTCTCCTAGTAGTTATCCAAGATAAATGTGTGTCAACGAGCACAAGTCTTCATCCTTTTCTGTTATATCGCATAACTCAAAAAACAACATTCTTGGGTTCAAGGTTCCCAATGGAACCCTTCATCGGGGTTCATGCAATATTTTGTCTCATGCTTGTATTCTGATGAAGGGGTCATACGAGGTACAAAACATTGTTTTTTGGTAAAACCCAACATTTCTCATGATATAAGATATCATTAAATAAACAATAATAAATAAATACATTTGCATATTATATGAAAATGTAACCTTTTTAAGATCTTCCTCAAATATTTTGCTTCAATAAGGAGCACAATGAAGATATACAGTATGACTCTACACTGACAAATATTTTGTTAGGACAAGTGATTGTTAGATGCCTTTCCTTTCTTTGCTCTCGTCAGTATTTTGATGGAATGTCAACTGCGACAGTAGCACATCATCTTCGAGGCACAGAATAGCTTCATGAGCTGCAACATTGGAATGGTTTCCAATGGATAAATCTCACTTTAAGAGAAAAAAAATTAAGATCCTATATGGCTTTGTATATTAGTAGATGAATCATGTTCTTAAAGCACTCTAAAGAACAGGTTCTGCTATTGACAGTCATCCCAAGGGGATGTTTTTATAACCTAGTCATGTCTTTTAGAGACCCTCAATCTGTGGAAGAAGACAATAAGGCTGGCATAAGTGGAAAGGGAGCCCTTGTAGAGTCCCCTCCAGTGGAGATCACGTGGAGCCCTGAAATTGTTGCAGGAGCAGCTACCAAGGGAGTAATTTAGCACTATTTCAGGCTTCTGTTTTCAACCCTCCAAGTGCTCATTAAGTGGAAGGGCATTCTTTACTGAGAATCACTTTGGGGAGCAAGCAAGAGCAAACTTTCTTTAGACCCAAATATGGTATACCTGTCTTGGTCAGTGGTCAAGATTCATGAATGTTTGTTTAAGCTTTTAACATTAAAATTGTGATGGCTTTTCGTGCAGTACAATTTATGCCTGTGCAAACGGGTTGTTGTGCTGCCCATACTTGTGACCATAACCGTGGGATACCATCATTGCAAATATTTTAAGAAGTCAACCTTTTATAGATTTTACAATGAGGACATATGTCTCTACACTGAAAAATGTGTTTTTGTCTCAGCTCAGGACCAGTGAGTGTCAGTTTCCTCTCCTTTCCCTGCTGTGGTCAGTATTTTGATAGAATGTCAACTGGGACAGCAGCACATCAACTGTAAGAACTGATCTTTCAGCTGCAACATTGTAATGGTTTCTGAGGGATAAATTACACTTTAAGAGGGAAAAATGTGAAGAGCCTATATAGCTTCATCTATTACTAGATTTATCATGGCCTTAAAGAACAGGTTCGACAATTGACAGGCAAGAGGATCCTTTTATAACATAGCCATGTCTTTTGTAATGCTAAGGTGTAATATTCTCCAAATCTCTAAATCCAACTTGTGTTGTATAAAATAGGTTCAGATGTGTCAGGCTCTGCAAAACTCACCTATTCCGGTGTCTCCCTTGGTAATTGGGAGCAAAAGAGGCCACATCCCCAGCAGCTGGCACGCCCCGATCCCCAGCCTGAATGGCTAGGGGTGAAAGAGCATGCACAGCCCAAAGATGCTGAGGATGCAGCGACTCTCGTCCTCCATTGTTGTTGATTATTACATATGCATGCCAAATGGCACTGATTGGACAAGAGCACCAGTATGCAACGTAGGACCGGGAAAAGGGGAGTTTGTACTAGGTGATCTGGGCGGTATCACACAAGGAACAAAACCAGGGAAAGTCACAATTTTGGGTTTTGTTCTGAATTAACGAAACAGGCAACACTTATCTGGTCTAAGTGTTCTGGAGAAAATCAGAAGGCCTCATGCCACGTGGGATATAAAATGGCCACCTGGACCAAGTTAGCCCAGAGGGAAGTCTTTATTTTTAAAAAGGTGTCTGTCCATCCTCTCATTATTATCTCATAGTGGGGCAGTTATGGCCTAGAGGTAGGGAACCTAGAGGTAGGGAACCAGGCCTGTGACCAGAAGCTGGCAGGTTCGATTCCCAACCACGGGTGACATGGCATGACTGAAGAAATCATGTCCCACCTAGCCCCCAATTGCACCATGGGCGCTGAGTTTTGGGCAGCCCAACGCTCCGGGCACTTCACTGCTTCTTAGTTTGTAATTCACTTGTGTATAGTCACCCACATGGTGTTTATTCTCTGGTGTGTACACAGAGTTGAGCTTGGATGGGTAAAATGCGGAGAAGGAATTCAATGTGTGCGTTGGCACACAATAGCCACTATTGCACTATTATCACTATTATTATGTGCTATTGTCTGATTCAAACCAGCTCAGGTCGTTTCAAATCAGTAGGTAACATGGTTGTAGCTTAATTAGCATGTCGATACATACAATGAAACTAAGGCCAAAAAGTTGCTAGACCTGTACCTTTCCAAATAAACCTCACAACCTACACTGAAATACTAATATATTTACAGTGCCAAATTGGCTTTGTCCAGTCAGTTGAACAATGATTTAGTCATATTTATTAAAGATCAATGATTACAAATATGTCCATAGCACTAAAGAGACTCTCATTCTGTGGAAACTTTAGATAGATAATGATTATCCTGCAACATGTAGAGGGAGAATCATCGCAGAGTGCTCTCCATCCAAACCAGTAACCTAAGGGAATCAGAATTTGACATTTTTGTGAATGTCGCTCTAAAATTACCAATGAGATTTTATTTTTCAGATGTCTTACAATGTATAACCTGCAAGTCTATTTCTCACCCTTAAATAAAAAAAAAAAAAAACTAAAAAACCTACAGTTCTCTTTCTTTACTGTCGTTGAGAAATATCTCAACTCATACTGCACTGCATAGAGGTACATTGATCAGACAATTACCACTTCCAGCCAGACAGTTTGGCCGGCATCATAGTGTTATGTACTCTAGAAAGGGAAAGTCCCTAAATTTATCATCACCTTTATTCCTGTAAATCTATATTTAGAGAAGTAACAGGCTGTGGTATTGAAGGGAAAGAGGCCGTGGTTCAAGTTATAGATTCTGGCTGAAAATAAAACCTTCCCTTCCTGCAAAGTTAAAAGTGTTTCTGTAATCCCTAAATTATAAAAAGAAAAAAATAGAAGGACAATTAAAGGGGATTCCACGCAGACACAAATTGATTGGCTACATTTAAATACCATTGTACACTTTTTTTATTAAACTTTTTTTTTTATTGAGAGAATAATAGCAATACATCAATCACATATATATTGAATACAATGCACTGGGCAAAAAAAAATTCAAAAGTCTGTTTATAGACTGCACTCATTTAACTTTCTATCTGTTTAGATATGACTGTGGAATATGTTTAAATATATATGTTTGTCTGAACCCTATAATATATTAAATTCATTCTTTGGCGTGATCACCAAACTTCAAATAGTGGTGGACCCACAGATTGAGAAGCCCAGCATGTGTATTTTATGTTGATATGTCTGTGAAGGTTCATGAAGGTCCAAAAATATCTTTTGGAGTAAATCAAAGCAACAGTGGTCCCCAACCCTCCTCCTGCAGGCCCAACAAAAATAGAAAAAGCTTATAAATTGCACTCATTTTACTTTTTATCTATTCAGATATGACTGTGCAATATGTTTAAATATATATGTTTGTCTGAACCCTATAATATATTACAATTATTCTTTGGAGTGATCCCAACATGTATTTTTTCAAGGTCAAAAAATATCTTTGGGAGTAAATCAAAGCAACAGTGATCCTTAACCCTCCTCCTCAAGGCCTAACCACATTAAATAACACCAATGGTAAGGCTACAGGGCTAGCCCTCCTATATGTCCTCAAATATAAGGCTGCACACAACTTATAAAATTAATTAGAAGTTTATTGCTCACATGGATCTTTAAATGTACAGACAGCATAAATCTTGACAAAACACTCTATAAAAAACATATAATTAAAAACCAACAGTGGGGATGAGCATTAGGGCTAATTTCATGACACCAGTATAATAATGTGTCTAAATCATTAGATCAATTTATATAATGCCTGCTGTATACATGCATATGCGGATGCCCACGTGATGAGATACTAATAAAAAAGTGAAATATGTATATAAAATCTATAGAATCCTTATAGGGGAGTCATCAACTCCACAAACTATGAGAAATATTGTGCAAACTACATATAAAGTGCCTACAAAGTGCAAAGTGCAAAGGTGCTCATCTCTATAATAAATAAATAAATAGTGCCACTACTCATCTCCATGAGCATCCGCCATATCAAGTATCAAAAACCGCAGTATTAGTACATATTCAAAAATATATAAATGCTGAACGCCCTATTTTCCTCCCCCACCTACCTCTCAAGGCCCAACCACAGGTCATGTTTGTGCACACAGATGCACAGGTAAAAACAGGGCAAGATCTAGACCAGGGCAAGCTTCCAGCATCAGACAGGCAGGGGGCACTGAGCTGACTGCTGAGTCTTGCCCCCTGGCTCTCAGTGTGGTACCCCCTGCATCACACTGAAATACCCCCTGGGTACTTTAAATCCCCCTGACAAGTCCTAGGGTTGTGTGAGCAGAGGAGGAAGGCACAGCAATAGCTGGAGCAGAGTGTGTCTAGGAAGCATGTTTTGACACTCCTCCCGGCTCCTACAGTCTGCTTCCTTTCCTCGTGATCTAGAGTAGTGATATAAGCTTTCTTGGGACATTATTTGTCTGATAGGCAGATGTTGAGAATCAGAATACAGGAGCCAAGGGTGAGTATAAGAGCACGCCTCCCAGACTGCCTAGGTCAGTGTCCCACATTTTTTAAAGTGCATGGGTTCACTTATACTCGAATATAAATTATTGCATATGGAGGGTCTGCTGACACTCATTCTAATAATTATAGGTTTTGTGGTTTAGTCCTGGCCACTATTTTGGGGGGCTTTCTTACCTCACCCTGAGTGCTATTTAGCCTAGAAACTGCCCTGAGTGAAGTCATTCGTTTTGCATCAGCGCTATAGAGCCTGCTATGAGAAAATCAATTAATCATGACCTGTTGGGGAGTCTTAAGGAGGAGGTTTGGGGACACTGATATATACAGAGGAGAAAATCCTTAGGGAGCTTTCTTCATCCCACATTGTTATATACACATCACATTGCACTTTAAACTATTTCCATTATAATAATAGGCTCATGACTGCTTTGGAAAGTTTCACAGCTGATTTCAATAGAATCAATTAAGATAAATGAATTGCTATTTGGCGATGTAACACAATGGACCTTTCAGAAGAGAGCTGGTAGGCTTTTCAGAATGACTCATCTTGTTAGTTATAGTCCCAGCATAAGGGGGAGATAATGCATCCCAAGGGCTTACCTTCCATCTCATTATATGGCTCCCTGAACTTTGTTGACTCTGTAACACCTGAGAGGCAAGTTGAGCAGCAAAGTATCAGTGACAGCAGCAAATCTGTCGGAAAGGGTACAGTGGGAAACCTGGTACAGCCAAAGCATTCTGTATTGTGTCTCTAAATTTAAAGCAATGGGACTCTGATAACATTGACTGCAGTGATTCTTTGTTGTGTTTTCTTTAGCTCCCCTATAGTTAATAACAAGTATATGTGTATGCTCTTTTTGGAGTTGGTGCTCTTAGAAAACCCTCTACACATCTTCTAACTTAATACATATAAACACAACTTATTGTGGGAGGCAACTCATCAAAGCATCTGAAAACTGAAATATCATCTCAAGACCTCTAAGACATTTCAATTTGGTTGTTTAGTTATTTAGCTGAATGTGACTTCTCGTGACCTAGTGGGATTTGGTGTACCAGGCCTGTCTGTCAACTGCTGATTCTCTGAGCCTTTTCAGGTTCATATTCATTGCTTCTGTAATCTTGTCTGTTTTAACCTCTGTCATCCCCTCTTCCTTTTGCCTTCAATCTTCTTCTGCATTAGAATCTTCTCCAGTGAGTTTTGACCTAGAATAATAGGGCCAAAATATCTGAGCTTGGGACCACTGTCAATCTTCTCAGTGACCAATCCATGTTTATTTTCCTTGGGATTTACTGAGTTTGTCAGTCTAAGGAACTTTTGCTCACCCCCCCCCTCCCCCAGGTCAAAGAGTAAATTCTTTTTCTGTCTTTCTAATAAAAGTGACTAAAGATGATTGCGAAACCGGCTGCTAGGGAGATACTCATTTTTTTCTTCTGTAGCTCCACTTGATGCAGTAAAGCATGTTTGCAACTGGAGTAGATGCAGCTGCCATATCTGTGCCTCCTGTATCCCATTACTATCAGATAGAGCTATTCCTGAAAAAGGAGCATCTCTGCGAGGGCTCACTGATGGTGTGAGGGTTAGGTTAGGTTGGTCTAGTGTTCCTGCGGTCTGTAAACATTGTACATTGTACAGCGACATGAAAGATGATGGCACATTATAAATAAATAATATTAATACCTAACACACGAAACAAATTGTTTACTGGCTGATTAACATATTTAGGGATTTTAATTTAGTTTGATTTCATTAGTTTTCTAACACCGCCATCAACTCTTGAAAGGTTTTAATTAGGCAGCAAGGAGCTTACCTGAAACCTGCCCTATGTTCCTTTGCTCCATTTCCTGCAGATGCTTTAACAGGTCTCTAGATTTTACCTCTCAATTTATTTCCATTCCTATATGGCGATGCTCAAATTTCATCCTGCGGCCACCCCTTTCCTTGGCGCTCCCATCTTGGGCAAGCCGGACAAGTCACAGTGATCACACTTGCATGGCTCACTCGCACAGAGAGTGTTGATAGACAGGGGCGGCATGCAATTGTTGAAACTTCTAGAGCCCTGCTCCAGCGGTCTGCAGGGCATTGAGGAGAGGCATATGGGATGGGAGTTTCAGGTGAGTCAATTGCGGCCCTGTTATTGCCATTGCCTGGACTATACAGGTAACATAATCAGATGTGATGCCTACTATTCCGAAATCCAGTCAAGTCCCTTTCCAAATTTTCTTCTCAGTTGTCCAAGGTCCCTTTTCTTATCTGTGGTCTGAGATGTTGTAAACATGTTTGTTCCACACCCTTCCAACTTTTAACCCTTTTAACGTTTCTATTGGTCAAGGTATCTAACTCGAGACTAAAGAGGATACAGTATCTGCAGCAAGTGGAGCATGTTCTCCTGGAATTATTGATCTAATTATTTTTATCCTACTGATATTTCTGGGTAATATTTCCACACCTATTCTTAGGCTACTATGTGGCAGATTCAGTAGTCCAAGTTGTGGAAAATCCCTTTTCCTATCAGTAGTCTAAGATGCGGCAGCTTCCTTTTCTTATCCGTAGTCCAAGTTGTGTCAATTCCCTTTTCGTCTCAGTTGTCCAAGGTCCCTTTTCTTATCTGTGGTCTGAGATGTTGTAAACATGTTTGTTCCACACCCTTCCATCTTTTAACCCTTTTAACATTTCTGATGGTCAAGGTATCTAACTCGAGACTTAAGATGATACAGTATCTGCCGCAAGTGGAGCATGTTGTCCTGGAATTATTGATCAAATTATTATTCTCCTACTGATATTTCTGGGTAATATTTCCACATCTCTTCTTAGGCTACTATGAAAATGCCAGCAAATAAATGTGGCAGATGCTCCTTTATCTGTTGTAGCCAGGGAATGCAATCACAAAGAGCCAAGCATACTTCTGAACTACTAGCACAAGATGCTACTTAAATATACATTCACTCTACAGAAAAGGCAACTTTGCAAAGGGAATCAAACAGCCGGGCAAACGAGTCTCATATTTATTGAACGTGATGTACCATCAGTAGAGGCCGCACAGCAGTGAAGGCCATTGTCAGTGACAGAGAAATTTGTAGTCACTGTAGTGCTAAAAGTAAGTAGGGCACAGGACGTGTTTTATTCATCGTAATCATATGTGGCTTGTGCTGGAAGAAAATAGCGGATAACAGAAATCGGAGCAAGTTCGGCATTAATTATGAAAAGAAGTGAAAAAAAGAACATTTCCCAAATGCTTTGGTATGCATCCAAGACAAAGAAGTTTCTGCTTGATGCTGACCTAAAAAATGAAAATCTGTTTTACGGTGGACCACTTCTAACAGTCGTCCCTATGGCATCCCAATTTGGAAATAAAAATGCTAGAAAGCCTAAAAAAAAAAAAAACGGGCCCACTCTCCCGTTGTGCCTCTGTGCCCCATATTACTACCAGCAGCCGATACGGTTTGACCTGCTGTGTACAACCGCACAGAGAACCTGATTGGTCACTGGTGAAGAAGTAGACAATGTTTCTCAACTTTTGGTTTCCTTTTTCTCATTAGTAGTCCAAGGTGTGGCAATTCCCTTTTTTATCAATTGTCCAAGTTGTGGCAACTTCCTTTTCTTATCAGATGTGTTACAGTAACTCCCTTTTCTTATCAGAAGTCCAAGTTGTTGCAAATCCTTTTTCTTATAAAAAGGCCAAGATGCAGCAGCTCTCTTTTCTTATCAGTAGTCCAAGTTGTGTCAACTCCCTTTTCTTATCAGTAGTCCTAGCTGCAGCAAGTCCCTTTTCTTATCAGTAGTCCAAGTTGTGGCTAATCCTTTTTCTTATTAGAAGTCCAGGATGCAGCAGCTCCCTTTTCTTATCCATAGTCGTGTCAATTGCCTTTTCGTCTCAGTTGTCCAAGGTGTGGCAACTCGCTTTTCTTATTGGTAGTCCTAGCTGCGGCAAGTCCCTTTTGTTATCAGTAGTCCAAGTTGTGGCTAATCATTTTTCTTATTAGAAGTCCAGGATGCAGCAGCTCCCTTTTCTTATCCGTAGTCCAAGTTGTGTCAATTCCCTTTTCTTATCCGTAGTCCGAGTTGCTGCAACTCCCTTTTGTTATCAGTAGTCCAAAATACAGCAGCTCCCTTTTCTTATACGTAGTCCAAGTTGTGTCAATTCCCCTTTCTTATTGGTAGTCCAAGTTCTGGCAACTCCCTTTTCTTATCAGTAGTCCTAGCTGCAGCAAGTCCCTTTTCTTATCAGTAGTCCAAATTGTGGCTAATGCTTTTTCTTATTAGAAGTCCAGGATGCAGCAGCTCCCTTTCTTATCCATAGTCGTGTCAATTCCCTTTTCGTCTCAGTTGTCCAAGGTGTGGCAACTCCCTTTTCTTATTGGTAGTCCAAGCTATGGCAAGTCCTTTTTGTTATCTGTGGTCTGAGATGTTGTAAATGTTTCTTCCACACCCTTCCAACTGTTAACCCTGTAATAACTGGAATATTTTAAGCCTAATTTTAAGATGGCTATCAAGGTTAAAACTAACAGTAGAACAATGCTGAACCCGTTTCTAAAGAAACAAGCAAACATAATGTTTTTGGAAGTTAATGTATTCAGATTTTCCAATTTTTCGATGTTTAACCTGAATTCCCTTATACGTTATTGAAATATCAGGTCATTTTAAGTTTGCCAGTAACTGTTTAATGGCCCACATTGACTTGACCACTGGTGCTGCCATAAATCTAAAGGGGCATTTACAACTTATTTTTTATCCTTTATTCTAAAGAAAAGTTGCACTAGAGAAACTGTTCTGGAAGTTCTCAGAAGACTTGAATAGGACAGGTGAATCAGTTTTCATAGAGGAAGCTTATATTCAGTAATCCCCGGGGGCAAAATCTCAGCATTGAATCTAAATTGAATGAAATGTCTCCATAATCCCCATTATTTAAGGTCCCAAAGGTGCAGGGAGTCTAAAATAATGCCTCAGCCCCTCAATCAGACCTTCCTTATGTCTACATTAATGCTGGAATCCTAGAAAAGATCTCTACATGTATTCATTATGGGATCGATATAGCTTTGACAGCTCCTGGACCCGCTGTACTCCAAAGCTATCACCTATGCTCGTTAAAAGAAATGTGTGCCTTATTTCTGTCATCTACTTTCTAGGGCCTAGCTGGGTGTTTTTTTTTTTCATTTGTAAAGCCTCCAAAATCTCAAATTTAATAAAATGAGTGACAGCTACCCAGCATACGCAATACAATATTTCCTATTATAGAAGACAAACATGACTCTATAAAACCTCAACATGTTAAGAATTTGATTGTGTTTAGACAATGAGCAAAAAGTGAAATGTTAATATACCCTCAGCAAAGAAAAAAAAACTTGACTTGAGATTAGATTTGGATTTGTTTCCAAATTAGATGCATTGTAATTGCCCTAAAAGTGTCTACAAATATAAAATACCAGAAAAACATTTTAAAAAGTTTCAAAATAGCACAAATATAGCATGAAACAATTGTTTAAAAGTTTTTGATTTAGATGCAATTTTAGGTAAATTGATTTAGTTGCAATTTTAGGTAAATTGGACCTAATGCAATTTTTTGCTGAATCGCTTGCTTATGTCTAGTTGTAATGTTAGAAACAACCACAGCAATTCCTGTTGTTTTTGACTCATCACTAAGAATATTGAACACCCCAAAGGAATGAGACCTTTAACAAACAAACAACTACTATCTTTGCAGTTTTGAAAGTCATGTATACAAGAAGCTGCCAACAAATTGTAAAAAATTAAGGAATTCAATCTCCATAGAAGTGCACTGTTCAGAGCATTGCCCGTGTTTTGGAGTACAGAAAATCATGTAATATCAAAATGGAAACTTTCAGTTCAAAATTAATTTACACAAGGCCAAAGTTATAAATTAAAAAAAAAAAACTTTGCCCCTATAAAAAATAAGCGGGTTAGGTGTTGCATGGGATCCCTGAGGATTCAATAAGCTACATCAGTCTTGTTAGCACTTTTTGTTTGATGAAGTCAGAAGACTACGAGGAGGATAGTTGGGGGAGATAGTGGATGAAGGGTTTTGTTGTAGCTAAATATTACCTGCAGCTCTTTCAGACATTATGGGCTGCACATCTGACCCAGTATGAAAATGGCCCAATGAGGGGAAATGGTGTACATACCACCACCTTCATAAATGAATGGCATCGGGTGCTAAAGAACTGGTCCACACAGAGCTCTACCAACTGTAAACAGAACCTTTTGTCAATATTAGTTCCAATATTAGTTCCTGACCTGAGTGTATCTAAATCTAGGCTAATGTCCACAAGCATGAGCTAAAATTTTTGTAGAAAGTTCATTTTTCACAAGATATCTGTAAAAGTCATTGACCCCAACTTTATTCAACCCACTTTTTTGTTCTTCTCTGTTTATGTTTTCTTTTCCTTTTTTTCATCTTCTTCTACCTTTTTCTAATGTGCCTTCATTTTTTAGGATAGATGATCATTTAGAATTGGAACATTTCATTTGATTGATTATCTTGGTAATAACAAACCACTATGCTTACAATAACTATTGCAATGTACATATTGCATTTTTATAATGGATATTACGAATTATTTCTATGTATGTATATTGTAGAGGCTTTATTTAAAGGCGGTTTATTTAGGAAAATAAACTTGTACATTTTTAATCTTTAATAAAGATATAAAAGGGACTGTCCAGGAAATGGCAATTAAAAGGCAAAATTATCTGTAGCACGCTAGAGAAGCTTTAACAGGTCTTCAAACTTTGCCCCTTCTTTTCTTTCCATTTTTCCATGACTACACCCCAAATATGGTTGCAAGGCTGTTTCTGTCCCTTAGTATTTCCGGCATGAGCAAGTCTGGCAAGCCACAAACTCTTGCTTTCCTTTGTACTGCGGAGCAAGTGACAGCTGTGCGAAAAAATAAAAAATTGTGTAGTCATGGAGGAATGGAATTTAAAGGATGGACCAACTTTAGGGACCGGCTACGACTTCTACAGCATGTTGCAGGAAATGGAAGATAGGCACATGGACCGGCTGTATGTGAGCAGCTTGCTGCCTTTTTATTGCAATTGCATGGACTGTAAAAAATCAAGAAGAGGGGAAGTTATTATAGCAGCAAAGGAAGTGGAGACTCTACTTTATATTGTACCACAAATCTTGCGAATTGCAACAAAAAAATCCCTCACCCCCCCTTCAATTGGTCATCAGATCTCCAATAGAGTTGTGGATATTGTATTTTAAAAAGCAAAACAAAAAAAAAGCAAAACAAAAAAAAGGCTGATTCATTACTAACGCCAGGTATCGGCAGATGAGCGTCTGTATATCAGCGCTTAGAGCGAACGCTAGTATACGCTGTAAGCCGTCGTGTCTGCGCTGTAACAGAGCGCCTCAGTCGCTCTAGTAACCTGGCCGGCATTAATGAATGTGATGTATGTTGGGCACTCTAACACCAGTACAGCGCTGCAAGGAGCGAAAGGTAGCGCCAGCTCAGTGCATCTGGCACTCGGCGACTCACACCATACTTATCAAAAAAGGACACACACACAGCGTCGGCGCTCTAAAGCTGGGCACTGTAGCATCAGATGCTGTGTGATTAAAGTCTGTTTTTAAACACATATCCACCAGTAACAAAGCTAAAACAAATGGAATGACATTGTTTTCAAGTGGACCAACACCCAGGGGGGATCGGCCCGGGAATCTATAAGGTGAAACCCCCCAGGACGCCCAGAAACCTTACCTTATCCCCGTTCCAACGGCGCATGCGGGGCCGCGGCCGCATCTCACGCTTCCTTCTAGCAGGGCGTGCACCCGCACCGGCCGTTTGTGAATGGCCGGCGCGGATGCGCTCCCTGTTAGAAGGAAGCGCGAGACGTGGCCTCCAGTGCGCTCAGAGTCGCTGTGGTTGTCCGTCGCTTGTCCGTACATACCACAGCGGCTCTGAGCGCTCTAATTGGACGAGCACTCGCGTAGGAGTGGGGTGAGGCGAGTTATTTAGGGCGATCGGGGGGGTTTCACGCAGCAGGGCACCCCCTCGATCGGGACCAAGACCCAGGATAGTGAAAATCCTGGGTGTTGGTCCACTTTAACACTGTGACAATAACACTTTAGTGCCAGACCTGTAATGACAATTCTGCATAAAAATATAAAAAGTCCAAAAAGTTGCTAAAAGTGTTTGTTTGCAGCCAGGAGACGTCACACAATGATTGGAGCAAAAAAATAAAAATGAAACATGTCAAACACGCTTTTTAAACACAAGCAAATGAACGGCCATTGAAATGTATGGGAGAGCGACACTGAGCGAAAGATGATACCTGACGCTCTGGAAGCTATAGCGCCGGGGCTATACACTGAGCCGCCTGTAGTAATACATGTGACGCTACATGGCGCTGTTAGAGTCGCTCACCAGATTCACTTTCATAAATGTGGTTTTGCGTACAGCGCCCGGCGTTCACCAGACGCTGCCTGCCGCTACGAGGTGCTACCTGGCGCTTCTTCTTGAATAGCAACCTTAGGTGTCACTTTGACACTTATGGTTTTTGTTAGATAACCTTCCTTTTTGACCAGGAAGTTAGGTCAAAATTCTCCAAATAAAAAAAAAAACTGTCCCAATACATGTAATACAACCACTTACAAAATATTTTACACGTTAGCAAAGAGCTTGAACTAAAGATATTAATGGTTCAATAAAATGGTATTTTTTGACACATATAACATTTGAGATCAGTAGCTCTGCTAATGCTTTATATGCAGTGAGATATCATTATTATAGCCCAATAAAAGAGGATTTCAGGAGCGGTTTGGTAGTTAGGCCATTTCTAGAGACTTCAGGAATTATTTCGTAGAGGGGGCTATAATTTTAGTCAAAGGCAAATAGGGTTTTTAAATTTCACAAAAATGCACAATAAAAAAAGAGGATAGTTCAGTGTAGGCTATTACGGATAATTTCTTCAGTCACATTTTAAAGTCTAAAAAAATATGACCCTCCTTTATACTTCGGGTTTATTTTCATTTAAAATTGGCCATGAAAAATTCAACCGAGGATCGTGGCCATAAATCACAACCTAGGTCAATGGTTGGCTTGGTTCAGCTACCGCAGATGATGATTATAGGAGGTTATCCCCAAACTTATAGGTTTTGGCACCCATCACTCCCATCACCATTTGACAAACGAACAGTACAAAAAGAATACAAACCATCAACTTTTCGAAAAATCCTTTATGATTCCCAAGTTAGTTTAACAGTAAGCTACCATCAAACATGTCTAGTCCTGGAAAGGATTTTATTAATCTTCTAATGAATCATTAAACTATATTCTGGCTTTTTTAACCCAGAATTTTAACAGTTGTTTCAATAACTGAGCCGGGGTTTGGCACCTGATGCTGGATTAGATTATTGTCTGAAGACAAAAACCCAAAGATCACAGTTTGGCCTGAAATTGTGGAATACAGAGGTGACAGATCTAACAATGCTATACAGTGGACTGGGAGTTTAATATATCTGGTTGCATTATCTCTTCCTCCTGCTGTGACAAACAAGATGAGTCATTCTGAAAAGCCTTTCAGCTCCCTGGTGAGAGCTACATTGTATTACATTGTTAGGCTGCAGCTGATGTATCATCAGTGTTTCTATTGTAATCAGCTGTGATACATTGTCAAGCAGTCATAAATAGGGATGAGCGAACCGGTTCGGACGAACCGGAATTCGCTCTGAATTTCAGGGAAAATTCGATTTGGCACGAACCCGAATTTTTTTGGGTTCGTGCCGATCGAATTTTCCCTGAAATAAAAAAAAAAATGCTGGCATGGGTGGAGCGGGCAGGCCGGCTACGCTGTCAGCGGGCTGCGGAAGCCGGCCTGCTGACAGCGCAGCCGGCCTGCCCGCTCCCACCATGCCGGCATTTTTTTTTTCAGATGAGCGATTCGTGAAAGTTCGATTTGGGCGAACCCGAATTTCTTGGGGAAATTCAGCAAATCACCCGAATCGAACTTTCAAGAAGTTCGCTCATCTCTAGTCATAAATGTAGACAACTCCCAGCTTTCTGTGATGTGGGCACCACATTGCTGTGATGAAGATATTACTGGGAAGTCTGCTGCCTTTGTAATTTGTACACAGAAATTGCTACAAAAATCATACAAATGTGGGATCCTGCTCCTCTGATTTAATCTGGGACCAGATCTGATCATTTCAGGGTTACAATATCACTTCTAGAAGTTGAAAAGGTCCTCTCCTAAGACTTCATTTACACGTGTAAGGTATCACATGCGTTTAGGCATTTGCGGCAGACGCAGCGGTACCGCAAAAGAAATCCAACAATGGCCCCTCATATAATGTACAACTACTCATATAATACAACTATAATGTGACGGCTGGACTCCTAGTTCATTTTCTGTTTTCTTTATGGCCTGACTATTAAGGTAAGTCTGTCTGCTTTGGGGACAGAGAACAGAAGTCAAGGTCATACTACTACAACCATCAAATATAGGTTATAAGGACCCAGTCTCTATCCAGCCTGTATTGTATCTGGGCCTCCTATAACATATAATGTGATGTCTGGGCCCCTAGAGTTTTTTTTTCTATATGGTCTGTCTGGATTTGAGGTTAGCCTGGTTGCCTTTGGACCAAAAGCTCAGCTTAAAGCCATCGCTCATTGATTATGGGAGAGCAGACTTTGCTGCTGTATGGGGCCCAAAAATTCCAGATGGCACCCCTGCCTATAATTAAATACATTTTCTTGTTTCTAAGCTTTTTATTGGTAGTGTCCAAGAGAAGGGATGTGTATTATCCTTTCATGTACAAGCCTGGGTGGCCTCAGAGTCTTGTAAGCCATCAGTGATACATGTAGGAGTAGGGCATATATTGATGTAGCCAGAGATTCGGATAATCATATGATAACCTAGGCACACATCTCAGTTTCTTACTAGAATCGGCCCTTTCTATCTTTAACTCAGAATCAGTCAGTGACAGATCCGCCCCTCCCTATATCATGCACCTTGCATTTTTATTTAAGGTTGACAGCTTCATTTACCGTTCCATGTAACAGCTTGACATCAAGCGTGCAAGCGTTTCAAGAACGAGCCAAAGGCCTTAACCCTGCCCACGTATCAGGCTTTGATGTGACTCTAACTTGATTATTCCATGGGATAAAGATAGTTTAGACTGTAACAAGTGAGTCATGCATTATAAGACTTTTTTTTTGTTGCTGGGGAAATGATGGAAAAATTTGGTCTACATGTGCCATGAAGTCTTTAAGGATGATGTCGTCAAGTTAAGATTTAGCTTTTGTCCTTTCAGTAACGAAATGGCTGTTGAGTGCATCAATACTTTTAATGGTTATGCTTGCTATACCATTAATATGTAATATGGGGATTCTATAGAGATTAAAGAAAAAAAATGAAACTGAAGCAAGGAAGGAAGCTTTCCTTAGAATCTATAAGGTATTTACAGATTTACAGAAGTTTTCAGATGCTTTAAAATTGCAGATTTTACACTATTTGAAAGGGGTATAAGCTGGAAGGACTTTAGTGTGCGTCTGAATGGGGACTTTACAGAGGAACAAGAAATTGCATTCTCCCAGGTGTTGTTCCTCTCAGGCAATGCACCCCATTGTGTGTATCCCCACAGATCTCCCAGGAAACTCGCCCCTTCCACCATTCCCATGGCGCAGATGCGGGCCGCTCAATTTCGCTTGCCTCCATTTGCTGTTACAGAGGCTAGTAAGCCGAATAGAGCCAAGCTTGCCACCAACACATCTCCGCTCAACTCTAACTGTGGGTGTGCTCGTCATGGCCATTCAGAGTAGCCTGGCTCTGTTATCTGCCCCAGATAGAGGTATGTTGGAAATACGGGCATAGCCCTGAGATGTGCCGAGGGCTCGGTAAGGTGTAAGAAGATTGGCGACAGATTAACTCCATATGTATATATGTTATATATATAACATATATATATAACATATATATATAACATATATATATATATATATATATTCATATATTCAACTTAAAACAGTATCCCACTTATCCAGTTAGAGCTGATATATCTGATTTAAGAGGCTAAATATATTATTAGCCGATTCAAATCAATGGAGTTAATCTGTTAAACGCATTATCAATGGGATATATATATATATATATATCATTTATTTATTTAATTAAAAAGCACCATTATAGTCCTTTTTCATAAATTCAACTTAAAACCGTATCCCACCTATCTAGTTAGAGCTGGTATATCTAATTTAAGAGGTTAAATATATTATTAGTCAATTCAAATCAATGGAGGTAATCCGTTAATCTCATAATCAATGGAATATATATATATATATATATAATTTATTTATTTAATAAAGCCCCATCATAGTCCTTTTTTCATATATTCAACTTGAAACAGTATCCCACCTATCTAGTTAGAGCCGATATATCTGATTTAAGAGGTTAAATATATTATTAGCCAATTCAAATCAATGGAGTTAATCTGTCTAATTATCAATTGATTATCATCATGGGATTAACCCCTTGTTGGAGATTCCCTAATTCAAATTAACGTGACCTCTAAAAGTACATCTGATCCTATTTTTTTTTAAACTCCGTTTCGTTTCAGAAGCTTTGAAAGCTTTACATTCGCTAGATTTGCTGTACTTTGCAATACCAAAGTGTCACAAACGAGGAAGGTGACAACATGAGGTTACTTTTGTGCTGCTAAGCAATTAGGAATCTCAGTGTAGCTGAGCCCTAATGAAATAATTTAAAGCTGGACTAGTTAGGGAGAAAAAAAACTGAAGCTATTCCAAGATAGATATCATTAAGCTACAGTGAGAAGCCCTTGGCACGTTCATCATTATTGACTGATTAATTGATTTATGTGAAGACTACAAGAATAAAAGTCTAATTACCTAGATGCTGGTCATAAGGACATTAATAGCTGCTATTCTGTAGCGGGTCACTCTAATTTACAGCTTCAGGGTGGTGGAAAAAAAAAAGGATATCAAAAATGTTTAAATGTATTTAATCATTTAGATGCTATGTTGGTCTTTGTGTACAGTATGTGTGTCTCGGTGTGTTACATAATAGTTTTCAAACTCTTTTTGATAAAAGGGTTTTAATTAACAAGCTCCATCTCTCTAAATGTTTGGTCAACCATATTTATATTAATATATTTTTTTAATTAATATGACCTTAATATTTGTTCATTAAATTTGCGGTCAAAAAACAGGATTCCAAGCACATAGTGCCTGTTGAAACCCCAATTTGTAATTTTTTTAGAGTCGTGGATTTTTTTTTAATGGGAATTGCATTGGGAACACTAGAAAGACATGACATAGCTTTCTCACAGCCCAAATCACACATTGGCAGCGCAACACAAAAGTGCTAAAAATGCATCCAAAAATAATCCCAACCAGCCCAGGGATCCCGTGGCACATGCACCAGACCAAAAAATATATATAAAATGCCTAAATAATTGTAACCATTTAAGCTCATTGAAATGTATGGGATAAGGCCACACAGTGCAGGCTGAGCACCTGGTCCTATCTGACACTGTAGGGAACTTAGAGCCAGCTCTTATCCCATCGCTGGTGCTGATGATAGATGGGACACTACCTGGAACTCTGGATTTTTGACTTGCGTTATGCACCGTTTTCACTGGGACCTGACACTCACCTGGCACTACGTGGCCTTAGCGTTTTTTAAATCACATGGCCTGAACAAGTGGACACTCAACTACTATGTGTTATTAAACACAAGTGACCCTCAATGGCCCTATGAAATCCATATAAATATGCTGGATGGCAGGAGGAGAGGTCACTTATACACCCAGCATCAAGAAATATCCAGACAAACAAGTTTCTTTTATTTTAATAGATGGATACCAGGGGTGACAGATTATGGCACCCCTCATAGACTAAATCTGTCACCCCTGAATTTTGTTCCTACCCTGTGAGAATAAACCACAAGCTTGGCGGGCTTTATATTAGACGTCGTGTTTATATGGATTTTTAACATTACACAGTTTTGCGATAGTGATCCGTTAATGTTTTCTTCTTTATTTTATTTGTATTTTTTATTTGTATTTACCTTCTGCAGTTGTTCTGCTGTTGTAACCACGCAGCATATATGTGCAAATGATTTTTATTTATTTTTTTACTTGTACAGTATTTTAACAGAACTCTTCTACTTGCAGAGTAAGGGAGTTTTTCTTACCCATCGGGGACTGCCTGGTGGTCTAGCTCTTGTGCATATGCTTCAGCATGATTCTAGAGACAAAACTTTACTAGCTCCAAGGTTAAAGACAGCATTCATTTCCGTATCATACGCCATCTCAGCTATAAATTAATAGCACAGCCATAAATATCACAATTCCCATTAAAGTTCTTACGATTTTCTTTTACTATTCCACTTCTATTTTGGTATCTGCATCTACAAGTGGAAAGTCTTAAGTTCCCCTGCCCGTCAAGAGAACGAGAAGCAATTTCTCTTTCTCAGCCGTCTTAAAGACATTGCCACCTGAGATGGAAGAATATCATTCATTTTTCGCCCTCTTAGCAAGAAACTGTCATGTACTTAATAGCAAAACAGGCTTTTTTCCACTCCAACACAATTTGGCTCCGTGACCCGGGACATTTATGTTGTCCCTTGGGAGCTGAGTTGATCCTTTCCGTTGCTGATGTCTTCAGAACATCTCATAAAGAGTGCTGAGAAATGCGTGTTCCTTTTTCTTGACATTCTGTGCTGTTTTCTGACCTCGTCACAAGCGTTCAGCTATCAAATGCGAAGTAAAAGTTACAGATCACAGTGGCTCTGTGTTGCCAAATAATTACACATTTAAGGAGAACCAGCTTGTGTTTTTTCGATCTCATCGCCAAAAAAAAAACAGTGGAAAGTCTTAATGGCTAATACCGATATTGAGATTTATTTCAAAAACAACTGCAGTAAATTAGAATTCTATTTTTGAATTACATTCGTCGTGTTCATCTTCTTGCCACCCCAATTCTTTAGACCATGTAAAACCAAAACATCTGGTTAATATATCTAATGGGGAGTTGGATTCCTACATTACCCACAAAGCAATTAAGAAAGAAGAGTGTGTAATGGCGGGGGAGCAGAGATGGGGGGAGGGAACAGATGGGTGGTAGGGAGAAGAAACACCAAGACGGAGGGGTTCACGCTCTACCCCATTGGTCCCGGAACCCTCACATTAGCACACTGCAAAGTCACTTGGGACCAAACACTCCATCTACAATAAGCATTAATCTCTCATAAGATTACTAATCCAGTATCCCATCTCTCCTCTCCCCTCTCTCCCTTGTCTCTTTCCCCTGCCCTCCCTGTCTTTTCCCTCCCTTTCCTTCCTATTGAGTGAACGCATAAGGAGCAAGGCACCTGCCAAATCGGAGCATCTATTTTAGCAGTCACCTTGCTACAAACTGGGATTTAACCCCTTGCTACAAACAAAGGGAGAGGAACCTCTTCCCCCCCCCCTTACAAGTCAGCCACAAGCTGGCCAGTACTCACCTAAAAGAGGGCCAAAACCTGAGGAAGTCTGTAAGACTTCCCCCAGGGCACTCCAATTGGGGGTGCCCTGCTTTGTGAAACTTACCTTTGTTCCCAAAGTTTGTCCCGAAATTCAGGTTTGTCCAAATCAAACCTTTGAGAATCACTCATCTCTATGGTTTAAAAACTCACCTGTGCCAGGGGGTGGGAGGGGGTGCGGGCTTCCTCCACTGAGCTTCTCAGGCTGCAGGTGGGAGTGCAGGCGTCTCCTGTCCAGCTTTTTGGCCGGCTGACTTTCCTCCCCAGGCTACAGCTGGCAGGTGGGGGTGCTAGCTTCTCTTTCTCCACTCTCCGGGGCAGTGGGCTTCCCCTGCCCGGCTTATGGTGGCGTGTGGGTGTGCTGGCACCTTGGGCGGTGGGTGGGCTGGCACCTTGGGCAGTGGGTTGGGCTGCACCTCAGAGAAAAGAAAAAAAAAACACCAACCTCATTCCAGCACCACACTTGGATCCAGTGTGCATGGCAGAAGCTGACTTGCACAGCTGACAGTGCAGCCGGTCTCCCCTGCTTCTACCGTGCTGTGTGTATAGCACACTCAGCTTCATGCGGGCTTCCCCATTGTTCTGGTCCAGCGGCTGGCTGCGGGCGAAAGTTGGCTTGCACGGGTGACAGAACAGCCGGTTTCCCCACTCCTCCCCTGCTGGGCAATACACACAGCATGGGGAGGGAGCCGCACTGCAAGCCAGCTTGCGCCCCCGCAGCCAGCCACTGGACCAGAATGACGGGGAAGCCCGCATGTAGGTGAGTGTGCAATACACACAGCATGATGGGAGCGGGGGAACGAGGATGGTGGTGAGTTGCTTTTTTCTTTTCTTTGAGGTGCAGCCCAACCCACCAACCGTGGTGCCAGCACACCCACCACACGAGGTGCCAGCACACCCACAGTCCAAGGTGCCAGCACACCCACCACACAAGGTGCCAGCACACCCACCACATGAGGTGGCAGCCCACCCACAGTCCAAGGTGCCAGCACACCCACCACACGAGGTGCCAGCACACCCACCACATGAGGTGCCAGCACACCCACAGTCCAAGGTGCCAGCACACCCACCACACGAGGTGCCAGCACACCCACAGTCCAAGGTGCCAGCATACCCACCGCCCGAGGTGACAGTGAATTTCATGGAAAATTCGGTCAGCACGAACCCCCAAAAATTTGGTTTCGTGCCAAATCGAGTTTTGTCTGAAATTTGGAGCGAAGTTGGGTTCTAACGAACCATTTTGCTCATCTCTGTTGAGCACCTATGGTTTATGCTATGATGATGATTGGTGTAGATGTTCAAATGCGGATAATGTTAACTTCCACCAGAATTTTGCTGATTCCAGACAGAAAATTATATTTCAAAAACTTCAGCCAAACTTCATTAAAACAGTAAAAATGGCAAATTCGAGCAACTCCAACCACGGCCAATTCCTGGAAGGCATATTTGATTGGTTACCTACACAGATTACCTTGATGTGTTGGCTCAGTCTATATAATGATTAGTGACATAAATATAAAATGGCCAGTTGCCAGTTTAGCTCTGGATAGAAAACAGCTTTCAGATTTTCCTCCGAGAAGCCACAGGGTCACACTTGGATCTTCTTCATCTTGCCATAATTTACAAGCACTGCACAGAAGATCAAATTATTCCGGCTGATGTTTTTGCCCTCATCCTATATTCTCAATATCAGTTCTGCTTGGCAATACCTTGACTCGCTAACAATCTGTGTCAGGCACAAGTCAGGCAGAAAATGAATGGTTTCAGCTTCGCTCTCCATGCACATTTTTGGGTCATTCCTACAAACATCTGAGGCTGCACATTAATAGATACTATATTCATGCCATGGCCTGGATCTGCTTTCATCTTCAGACACATGTAAAAACTGCGGTTCCCGGGAACATGACTCATTTTTACTTTCCATAGAATAAATCATCAGTGGTTGTAAGGACAGAATCTAGTCTACTGATCACTGTATTCTTGAATTTAGTTGCAAACTTGAGGCATAACTCAAAATTAAGGGCGTTATTTAAAAAGGGATAGCTCCAGGTAGCGGCATGTAGCGGCATGCGCTGTATGCAAAACCACATTTATGAAAGCGAATCTTGTGAGCGCCTCTAACGGCGTCATGTAGCCTCACATGTATTATTACAGGCGGCTCAGTGTATAGCGCCTGTGCTCTAGCCTCAGGAGCGCCAGATATTACCTTTCGCTCAGTGTCGCTCCCCCATACATTTCAGTGGCCGTTCATTTGCTGTGTTTAAACAGCGTGTTTGACATTTTTTTTTTTTGCTCTAATTATTGTGTGACCTCTCCTGGCTGCAAACAAACATTTTTAGAAACTTTTTTGACTATTTATATTTTTATGCAGAATTGTCATTACAGGTCTGGCTCTAAAGTGTTAATGTCACAGTGTTATAACAATGTCATTCCATGTGTTTTCGCTTTGTTACTGGCGGATATGTGTTCAAAAACAGACTTTAATCACACAGCGTCTGGTGCTCTATGCTATAACGCCCAGCTTTAGGGCATCGACGCTGTGTGTGTGTCCTTTTTTGAGAAGTATGGTGTATGGTATGGTGGAGCGCAGTGAGCTGGCGTTACTTTTCGCTGCAGCACTGCATTGGTGTTAGAGTGCCCAACATACATCACATTCATCAATGCCGGCCAGGTTACTACAGCGACTGAGGCGCTTTGTTACAGAGCCTGATACCCGCTTACAGCGTCTACTAGCGGTCGCTCTAAGCGCCACTATACAGACGCTCATCTGGCAATATCTGGCACTAGTAAATAGTAATGAATCAGCCTCCACATTAAAGTAGACATACATTTATCAGGAATCCTTAGCCTGCTGCATCCCCCACTATCCTGGCATCCCAATTTGGATGCCCACCTAAGAATGACTCTAAAATCAGACAGAAATACATACCAGGTCTATGCTTTAGTCCTAGCGTTCCGAACCAGTGAGACTAGTACCATCGGTGGTACCCAAGTTCCTATCAGGAGACTCAAAAAGTCTCCCGATTGCCCTGTACCCCAACCTGTCTTGCTGCCATCCACACTTTGTCCACACCTGAATTTTACTTAAAAAAATAATACATTTTTTTTGTGTGTTTCATGCAATTTAAAAGGTGGTTTTATATGACTGACAACATATACTGCCACCCAAGTGGTACTTGAGATAATTAGAAGATAGAAAATAAAACTTGAGTGTCCCATGTAACCCCCAGTAGCCAGTGGGCCTCACCAGACTGGCGAGTTTGCAAGTGATCACAACGTACCCTACAAAAGTACCTGGGTCTCGCCAGACTGGCGCTCTAACCTCGTTTCACGTTCCTAATGAGACCTGGAAATGCAAACTTGGGAGGCACTTTTGGGGTTCTACTGCCAACCTCCGGACTCCAGAGTGATGAGGGTTAAAGCAAGTCTAAGGTAGGTGCTACACCCAGGATTATCACTCTTCCGGGTTTTGGACTGCTTTACAGGGGCATACTTATTTATGTAAGACCCCCTAAAGTCACTGCAAACCTTACCATCATCCAAACTCTCATGAAGCATGTGCGAGTTACACCAATCAAAATAGATTGTTGTGCATATTAATGCTCGACATCAATTCCGAATGATTCTTCCTCCGGCTGTACATCTTGCCATCTGAATGTCTGGCGCTGGCACGTACAGCCAGAGGGGAGAAGCTAACTACTGAGTTTTTATCTACTTCTCTATCTACTATCTCATAAATCCCCCTTGGTTTGGGTGTTTATTGCTTATGCCAGCACCTGTTACTCATTAACATACTTAGCGATGCAGGGTCTTGTGTACAATTTTGGAAACGTAGTTTTTATCCACTTTAATTGCTAAATTTGTTACATTTATCGTATTGTTAAATTGTAGTCTATCTTGTATGTTTCCCCCACCCTGTACATACAGATTGCCCACAGTAAAAATCACCCTACCTGCATTTTCTGAGCCTTTAAGCATCCAAGATGGCGTCTGAGGCTGCCTGCAGACAGGAAATGTCTTCTGACTGTGCTGCTCTGAATTCTGGGATTCCTGTCCTTTTCCTGACCCCAGTGCTGCTCAATACGTGATGATTCTGAGGAAAGATGGTGACGCCCGTAGTCCTAAACAGTGTTGCAGCCCAGTGGAGGAAAGAATAATAAGTGACTAAAAACGTAAACTATATTAATTTTAGATGCTGGGGAATAGTTTTTGAGGGGTTTAGACTTTTCATTAAATTATGCTGAAGGTCCGGTTTAATCATTTAATAAAACCATCTAAATATCTATTTAAAGGGTTAGTCAACTTTCACAAAAAAAAAAAAAAAAAGTGTACTATTTGTGTGCCAAAACAATGTTCTTACGGTTCGATCTAGTATTTTTACATTTTTCTATTATATATATATATATATATATATATATATATATATATATATATATATCTGTGTGTGTTTTATGGAAGAAGGTTTCACTATCTGTTGCTGTTGCCAACCGTACCCCAAGTTTGTATATCAAGACCCAGTGGACTTACCCTTCTAAGTACTTGGCCCTGGTTTAGGATGCCCCCCCGTGTGAAACCCTGTTTGTCGTCCGTTGAACAAACCTACCTCCGATTGCCTATGGACTCCTCATATTAATACATTTATGGTTCATTGCAACCAAGCGGTTTCTTTTAAACTTTTGAACGTAAAATATGTGTTGGTGGGAGAAGCGTGACCCTTTCTATGGCATTTATATAACCGGAAAGCGCGTCTCCCAAGTTTATTAAGCTCCTTGTCAGCTCATAACATTCAATGCCGTTGTCCAAGCGGTGAAGTCATCTCCGTGGCAACAGAAGATATCAGCAAAAAACGAGTCACCCAAGGGGCCCTAGACCTTCGTTACTCTGCAAAGTGCAAACTCCTCCGCCCCCCAACTTGGCCCGCTGAATTTTGATTTTGAAAGTTGTCTGCGCTCTTTTTTTTTTTCTTGCATGACAGCTTGTAAATAGACTTGATATTCCCGTAAAAGGTTGTTGGCGGGGAAGATTAACAGCACATTTCCCTGGAATCTTAAAATCCCAAGGACACCTGTTTGTCATTGACAGACATTTAAATCTGAAATGAATGCTAAATCCACCTCTGAGCATAGCGCAACCGCCAGACGTGAGCAGACATGTCACCGCTGCTCCTCTTTTATTATCTTTAAAGTGAAATGAGTCATAAATAAAATATATGACCTGATTAAAGAACACGTTGCAAATCCGGAGGAAGTTCGGGATGATGTCAAGTTTCACACGTATATAAAACTTTTAAAATGGAGGTGCTAAAATTTGTGGAACCGGGAAGAAAAAAAAAAGAAAAATGGAACACGGCACAGGTAGTTGCGGCAAAATAAGGCGTCTTATTATAACTAGGCTTGGTATCCTAGGTCGAGGCAATAAGTGGTTTACCCTGGGGGCAGAGCAGCCATCAAGGCAGTACAGGAAGGTAAGTGTTGGCGACAGGGGGTGGGTTAGAGGGTGCATGGATTAGAGGAGCTGGGAGGGATGTGGATGAGCATTGCCGGAAAAGTGGCGTAGACGGGTAAAGCTGGAATACGCTGCAAATCCGGAGGAAGTTCGGGATGATGTCGAGTTCCATGCGTATGTTAAACTTTTAAAATTGAGGCGTTAAAATTTGTGGAACCGGGAAAAATGGTACACGCCACAGGTAGTTGCGGCAAAATTAGACGTCTTATTATAACTGGGCTTGGTATCTCAGGTCGAAGCAATAATTCACCATGGGGGCAAAGCAAAATAATAGTTGCGGCAAGATAAGGCATCTTATAACTAGGCTTGGTATCTCAGGTCGAGGCAATAATTCACCCTGGGGGCAAAGCAGCCATCAGGGCAGTACAGCAAGTGTTGGTGACAGGGAGTGGGTTAGAGTGTGTATGAATTAGAGGAGCTGGGAGGGATGTGGATGAGTATTGCTGGAACAGTGGCGTAGATGGGTAAAGTTCGGGATGATGTTGAGTTTCACACGTATATAAAACTTTTAAAATGGAGGTGCTAAAATTTGTGAAACCAGGGAAAAAAAAAAGAAAAATGGAACACGGCACAGGTAGTTGCGGCAAAATTATTGTCTTATTATAACTAGGCTTGGTATCTCAGGTCAAGGCAATAAGAGGTTCACCCTGGGGACAGAACAGCCATCAGGGCAGTACAGCAAGGTAAGTGTTGGCGACAGGGGGTGGGTTGTGGATGAGCATTGCTGGAAAAGTGGCGTAGATGGGTAAAGCTGGAATACGCTGCAAATCCAGAGGAAGTTCGGGATGATGTCGAGTTTCACGCGAATATTTAACTTTTAAAATGGAGCTGCTAAAATTTGTGGATCCGGTAAATAAAATAGAAAGATGGAACATGGCATAGGTAGTTGCAGCAAAATAAGACCCCTTATTATAACTAGGCTTGGTATCTTAGGTCGAGGCAATAAGAGGTTCACCCTGGGGGCAGGGCAGCCATCAGGGCAGTACAGGAAGTGTTGGCGACGGGGGGTGAGTGTGCATGGATTAGCAGAGGTGGGAGGGCTGTGGATGAGCATTGCTGGAATAGTGGCGTAGATTGGTAAAACTAGAATAGTGTGCTGGGTGCTGTATGGGACAACGGGGACCCAGTAGCAGTTTCTGAATGTCTCTGAGATACACCATCCATCCCATGGCATACAGCCCTTCTTGTGTCATCCACCTCTTTCCCAACTCCACTTCTCCATCCCCCACCTAGCTCTATCCCTCAGCGGCTCAGCCATTGCCACCAACCCCCTTTTCAGTTTCAGTCATCCCTCTCCCCAACGCAACTTCAGGCACCCAAAACACTATTACAGCTTTACCTATCTATGCCACTCTTCCAGCAATGCTCACCCACAGTCCTTCCAGCTCCACTAATTAATGCACACTCTAACCCACCCCTGTCGCCAACATTTACCTTTTTGTCTTGGAGCTTCATCCAACAGGGGGCCCAAAAGTGGCTGCACACACATATCACAGTTTCTGCACCTTTACCAACAGTGGCAAATTTTTGATGACAGCCCAGCCCAGCGCTGTTTATTGTAGGGGCAGTGCTTATTTGGATAATTTTAACCCACCCTCCTGAATCCACTCACCCACCACACTTTCCTAGCTCTATCCATCAACCCTGATCTCACAGCAATGCTCATCCACACCCCTCCCAGTTCCACTTATCTATTCCCCTCCCCGGGCCATGCACACTTTAACCTACCCTTTTTTACCACCACATTTTGTCTTGGAGCTCCATCCAGAAAAGGCTGCATACTCATACAGCCCTAGTAGGGCCTCATGGGGAAACAAGCTCAGGGATTTAGGATTTATGGGGCAGAAACATATTTAATGGCAACCCTGCACAGGGGTGTTCATAGTGGATGTGATGCTTATTGGAATTCGTTTGGGGCTTAATCTCTCTTTTTATGAGAATTGTTCATATCTCTAGTGATGACTTGATCACTAAAAAGTCTATAGTAGTCAAGTCAAATGTTATAATTATAGATCCCTTTATATATTGAAGCAAATCCAGGTATGAGCCAAGCAGAATTGCTTTACATTACTTGAGGCCAGAGGCATACATAGACTTTGTAGGCCCCGATAACACACCAGTGCTAAGGGCCCCCACTGGTTGGCAGCATTGTCAGTGCAGAGTGCGGCTTAGAAGCTACTTAACAAATTCCTGCATTCAGCTCTCCTTTCCCCGAGCAGCCCATCCAAGTGACATCAGTTCCCATGTGACACTGATGTCACTTATATTAGCTACGTAGAATAGTTATGCGATGTGGCAACATATGTGTGTGATATGTGCTCAGGTACCCTGCCCAGTGATAACATACAGCAGATTCATTCAAGGTGAAATTCTAAACTGAAAGATTAATCATACAAAAATCACTGGGGGGCTCGGAGGCAATTGGTGATTGTATGTCCATGAGATGGACATAGGGTCTGAATATAGTGGCTATTGGTAAATCAGTATATGCAGCCACATAGAATCTTCAGCACCAAGGTTTAAACCATGTTACTGTCTGGTGGCCTAAAGTATGTCGATAGCTCCTCTATTTGCTGGGTTTATTGTACATCGACTTTGGGTTCTGGAACGTTGAGAAAATGTTCTCTACACCACCATTTAGCAGTTTCAGGGAGTAACTTGGGTTAGGTGGTGTATGGAGGTTTCTAGCTCATGTATTCAGCCATGGTTTGCATTGGTTTTGGCCGGGGTTTCCTAAATGTTTTTATGGAGTATCACTTCCCATTTTTGACAGCTAGTTCACGTAGCCACTTGCCACATCCTGTTGTAGCAATGGCTTGTCTGCAGTGCTTCATGTCCTTTCACTAACCCCCAGTGGCCCTAAGTACAACCAGAGGAGAGCTTGAGTGCCACCACTGATAATTGTGCCCCGGATTGGGAACCCCTGGGCTAGACTCCTAAATATAGTGCATCTTACAACTCGATCATACAAGCCGATTCTCTTACCACATGCTTCCTACAGTAATTAACCCAGAATTTTGAAGGTTATTTTTCTATGAAAGCGATCACTGATGACAAGTCTAGCCACAGAACTCAAATGTAAAATGAGGGACCAAATCCATATTGCTGCACATATCCTTATCCTTGAAGTATATTTGAACTTAAGTTTTGTCTAGACCTGTTGATCAAAAAGAGTTGTGTCTCATCTGTAGTGTGTAGTCAGTCAGTGAGAAAGTCAATCCTTCGTGTACATCCACATCAGCATCTTCTGCATTTATACATCAGTCTTCCATATTTTCCTGGCTTCTCTTTAATCAAAAAACTTGCAGAGTCTTGGAATATAGGAAGCATCTATCCGCCGCTGAGAAAAGAATTTCCATTGCAGGTTGAGATAAATAGACAGGTAGTTCCATACCTCCCCACAGGACACTTAAATGGCGTGGGTGAAATATACAATGCATTTCTAAACCCTTTCTGCTTGTCTCAATAAAATTACAAAGTGTTCCTTGGAGACCCTGGCGTAATATTTGAGGGAGAAAAAAAGATGTGTGCAAACAAGTAATAACATTGTGTTTCTTCTACGTATGGAGCACCTTGCTACATAATGTCACAGTTTTAGTTGGTGGAATTTCAAAGAGATAAAGCCATCTAAGGGCTGAAAACTTGTTTTCTTTTACTTTACAGAGTGGCACTGTCATATCAGTGGAAACTGTCTCAAATGAAAGCAGTCTTTATTTAATGCTACTTCAACTGCTAGCACACCAAGAATCAAAGGGTGGCCAAAACTATGCTCCGGACATGCTCTACTGCACTATACAGCTTTGTCATCCCTACATGTGATCTAGAACCCAACACAAAGGGGTTGATTTAGCGCCAGGTGAAAATGTACATGGCAGTTTTCTATCCTAAATAGTTGTAAAGGTTTTTTTTACCTAGTGCTAAATTGCATGTTGCTGGGTACATTGCTGATACCTGAATCACTAAGATTTAAATGTGAAGGAGTTGACTGTCTTTACCCATTTAAATCAATGACATAGGGCTTGATTTGAAAAAAAATAAGCAAAAAATTAAGACATTTCCTATTTCATGTGAGGTCTTTCCTAACTCTAGGGAGATCTTTCCCTAAAACACACATGGTCTCTCTCAGTTCACAAAAGATCTTTCCTAAGTCAAACAAGGTCTCTCTCATCTCTCAGGAGATCTTTCCTAAATCACATGAGGTCTCTCTCATATTTCCTAAATTACGTAAAGTCTCTCCTCACTTGTGATAAACAAGTAGTCTAATGCACCAATCTTGATTCAGATGATGTAGCCATAAGTTGTGTTTTAGTCTGAAATCGATTGCTTATAAATCAAAGGTTTCAAACCCTTTTGAAGCTCACAAAAAGAAAATAAAAAAATGTATACCTTTTTGCAGAGTTTATTTTGGGAAAAAATGTGTCCAAAACAAATGGCAAAAGTTTGAGATTTGGTCAGAAATTGGAGAAACTTGCTCCCTTTACATGCCTAACTCACTAAAATAATTTTTTTAGCTTCTGTTTGGTCCCATGATGCAAGAGAGGCCTCTTGGGTATTAGAAAATGTCATGTCATAACCGATGTCTCTTGACTAGTGCAAAGTTTCCCAATGTTCTTGGTGTTGTTGTCTAACTTACTGGAGAGTTATCCATACCCAAGTGAGCAGAAATATTATATTATGGCAAGTGGAAAGGGCCTCTGGAAGATGCTGGACTGACGAAGCCAGGACTAGTGATTTAGCCAATGTATTTTCCAAAGTGGATCCAGCAAAGATTATTTAACATTATTGTGAAGACCAAGTTCTAGACAGCCCTAGGCTTTCAAAAGTCATAGTCTCATTGAATTGTATTTATGTGGTGATTATTCTTAGGGGCAGGTCAATATTTCACACTATCTCCTTTTTATTTCTGCTATTGAATTGTATGTTGTGAGTACAAAGTGGATATATAGTAATATAATAAATTAAATAATAATATAATTATAGTTTAATTTTAATATATATATATATATATATATATATATATATATATATATATATATTGTGAGCAGTGCGGTTGGGCGATCAGCAGTGACACAGAGAACAGTTCTTCAACAGCAAAACGGGTTTATTGAGCAAATAAACTGTTTAAACGCATATCATCACTCGTTTCAGGGATTGCAGTATCAACGCAATAAATCAAAAGAGGTTACTTCACCAAACAAATGTAAGTCCAGGGCTGGGTACTCCAGCAAGCTGTAACTTCAAGGTAAGTCGAATCCACTTTGCAGGGTGTACCAGCCCTCCGCTGCTCATCCCCACAAGTCTACGGTTAGGGGGCGCAAAAGCCAAGTCCTTCGGCTTGCATACAGTCTTTTCCTTCACCACTTGTGCACCTCAGCCTGGGCTCCTTCCTACACGCTGGTCAATAGACAATAGACAGGCCGTGTGTCTCCTTTTTATTCAGGCTTCCCCTGTAATCAGCCTGAACACCTGTGCACGGCCTAATATCATGGAACAAAGCTGAAACGGATTGGGGAAAGTGACCTAGCAGGGGAGAAATACACACCATTTATAACATTTTTGTGCAATTTACCACAATATATATAGTGTAAAAACTGGAGTTAAACATACTTGGGAATTGAAAACCATTCTCCAGTTTGTTTTTCAGCTTGTTTGGCTTCAGTTTCTGCTCCAGGCTAGACTACCCCGGCATGCTACAGGTTAATCCCGGACCCGCTCAATTATTCCTGGCTGATAGATATGGCTGTCAGATACTCGTGCATATTGACTGGATAAATTGACACTTAAACTTTACAGCTAATTATAAGGTTCTTGCATGTATTTGACATTTGAAAATAAAGATTATTTTGCTGGGTACAGAAGCATTATGGACCGCTAATTAGCCTCCTATGGGCTCCCATTTTTATCTCTTGTTTAGAGACATAAAAATAAGAAAATTGCACAGTGCTTCTCTCTTCTTCTCAGTGGAAGAGAATCCAGGGCTGTTATTATGCTATGTTTGCTCATGCCCATAGGCGTGTATTTTCAAATCACGTACTGATAGCATGGGCTTGGCAAATAGACCCTCAGGAAACTGAAATGTTCATGAGTCTGCTGCATGGTTAACAAAGGAACGATGGGGTTCACATAATATCTGGAAGCTTCCACCACCCCTAGCTCTGACGTATGAGGTGACCCATAGCTTGAACAGGAATCAACTGAATTTTCTAGATCTTGTTGAGAAGTAAAAAGTACGTGTGTTGTAGGCCCCGGGCAGAAAATCTGGTGGAGGTCCCTGATCCAGTATCTTTTTCCTTTCTAGTAATATTCCAGTGAAAACCACCAACTATTGGCCCCCTCTTGACATGCCTGCCCTGGTGCCATCTGTCACCTCTACTTCTCTACCCCTTTTAGGCTACTCCAGAACTGGCCCCCTCTTGACATGCCTGCCCTGGTGCCATCTGTCACCTCTTCTTCTCTACCCCTTTTAGGCTACTCCAGAACTGGCCCCCTCTTGACATGCCTGCCCTGGTGTTATGTGCCATCTGTCACCTCTTCTTCTCTAGCCCTTTTAGGCTACTTCATGCCTCCTCCCTCTGGGTCTATGCTTGTTTCAGCATTTGGTTCCACCCTGCAGAGTCCATATTTCTGGCCCCCTGCACACTACTTGCCTTTCCCAGACCAGATGGGCCCCACCACTACCAATCCTGACCCTGTCATTGCTGTCATTCACTTTAAGTCTGATGCTTACTCTTTTATTGATGCAAACGTGCTGCCACTGTCATCTTTCCTGTTCCAGCATCGCGATGACCATAATAAAAGTGGGGGAAACCCCCTAGACATAGCAAATGGTGGAGGCCCAGGGTCATGCCCTCCATGGGCCATTTCTATAATCTGGCCCTGCTAGTGGGTGCCATATCTTCATTGTCTCTAAAATGAGGATTCTACAACCCGCAGCTCTACTTTTTATTATTGATTATTATCAATATTATTGTTTATTATGACCCAGAGAAAGACCATAGCATATGATTACCTAAAGTTTGTAGCCAATCGGTTGTTGTCAGTAATCAACAGATCCAAATCCTACTGAAATGGTCTTCTTTAACATCCCCTGAACTATCATGGAGATCACATTAAATTGAAATTAAACTGTAAGAGCTATGTAATGGTCATGGACAGCAGCATAATTAGAATAAAGGATGCTGGTTCCAACAGTCCTGTTTTATGATTCTTCTACTGAAGTGTGTGGGGCCCAAAGCAATGATTGCCTAATTTTACAGTTGGTAGATCCAAATACTGCTAAAATTGACTTTAACAGGTTTCTTTGCTTCCTAATAAGCACCAGATGTTAGGTTTCTGTCCTTTTGAAATAGTCTTTAGCAGGTCAAACAATAAAATATTAAACTCAATCTTCAAACAACAACATCATTAACAACTCATGATTTAAGTTGCATTGTGGCCCAATAGTCAACAAAAGAAATCTGTTTGTTGGTTGGTATACTATGTTAGGTAGGTTTTTAGCTTGTTCAAATGTTTGCCAAATTGCCAACTCTACTTTTTATTATTATTTGTAGAGAGGAGCGAACTTCCTAAAAATTTGATTCGGACAATTCGCTTAATTTCTCCAAGAAATCTGAATCGAACCTTTGAGAATCGCTCATCTCTAGCGGAATACACACAGCACGGTGGGAGTGGGGGAGGCCGGCTGTGCAAGTTGCTGACAGTGTGGCCGGGCTCCCCTGCTCCTACCCTGCTGTGTGTATCGCACACTTACCTACATGCCGGCTTCCACATCATTCTGGTCCAGCTTGGCTTGCAAGCCACCTTGCGCCTGTTTCCAGCCACTGTGCCAAAACGATGGGGAAGCCAGCATGTCACCAAGCACAGTGGAAGCGGGAAAGGCTGGCCTCACTGTCAGCGCGCAGCGGAAGCCGACTTACACAGCAGACAGTGCAGCCGGCTGCCCCCCCCCCGGTGCATGGTAGGAGTGGGGAGCCGGTTGCACTGTCTGCTGTGCAAGTCGGATTCCGCCGTACACACTGGATCCAAGCGTGGTGCTGGAATGAGGGTGGTGGTGAGTTTTTTTTTTTTTACCCACTGTCTGATGTACCAGTGAATTTTAGGAAGAATTCGGTCAGCACCAACCTCCAAAAATTTGGTTTTGCGTCCAATTGAATTTTACCTGAAATTCTGAACGAACTTGGGTTCTGACGAACCAGTTCACTCATCTCTAATTATCTTAATTAAGATACCAAGTGGCCAATAGTAGCACACTAGTTACCTAAAACAATATAGTAAATGATAATTACCAGGGTCAGCTGAAGCAATTGGTTAGTGGTGTGCGATCTGTACTGTAGAGGAGTTTCCACCATGCTCAGCTTAACATTATCATCTACAGAGTTGCGATGTGGTCCATAGACAGATCAATAGTCACTTAAAGCTTTATCTTAAGGCTCTATATGCTCCTCAAATGGTCTTTAAATCATGGAATACAAATGAAGTGGATATTCACTGCCAAAACTCAATCTCCAAAGTATCTGCAAAGCATCCTGTTTACTAAACAGAAAATGAACCTCAGGGCATCCAAGACCTTTTCTTTGACGATAATATGAAAACTCTAGAAAATAAGAATAAAATATAACATTGCACGGAGTAATCCTCTGTGAATCTCATTCTCGGAAGATAGGGTCTGTTTTGTAGGTTAAATACATTGTTCCAAGCACAAACCTAATGAAAAGGTCCATTCTTCGAGTTGACTTGAGCGACTGTTGCAGTCGCATATTGATAAATGATGGTTCTCAATGCCCGAATGCAGTCTTGCGAAAAGCAAAATGGCACATAAAGATAATTATAATAATATCTTGTAAATGTTCGGAGTAAAGGGTCTTTGCTTTGATGTAGGTAGAAAAATGGGAGATGGAAAGAGAAACATCTCATATCTTGGAATGCAGAGGCGGATTATTTTTGAGGCAATAAGAAACAGGGAGAATGTGTGCTTACGCTAGATTATTGCGTGCCTCGGGTAAAAATGTGAGGCAGCCTTCAATTACCTGAGCAATGTAATCATTTTAAACTCAGTAATGCTGTGTTTTCCTACCATTAAGCTGTCTCATTTCTTCAAGTTCTAAGCTGTCTTGATTTACTTATACTTTGCTATTTCCAATACATGTTAATGAGTATAATTGCTGGGAAATTTAGACCTATAGGTTCTTTGCAAAGACTATGCTATAAATTATTTCTAAACATGGCCTAAAAAGTTCCAAGTTGTCTGCTGTATTCCAATCTAGAGCGGAAACACAGATCAACCAGTTATTAGTACACAACAGGCCAGAACTCAAAGAAGCATTTGAAAAGCTTATATTATAAGTTCACTGGTTAAGGCCCCTTCCTCAAGACTTACAACACAAAAAAGGGGGTCATAAGGACCCCAAAACATTAACAATTTTCTTTGATTGCTGTTTTTTGGGGTATTATGCACTACAGTACCTCCACTTGCCAATACACCAGTACCTGGCATAGGGACTGTGGATGTATGGTAAGTGTTAGACTGTGTCCAACACACAGGAGAGGCATAATAACTTGAAAGACTGGACCACGCTCACCGCCTTCTAAGCTGCCACTAATCTCCCTCTAATTTTCGCAGGCTTCTCTTTTGCCACTGATCATACTCTTGTCCTAAGGTCAACCGTAAGCAATTCTACAAATGAGAATCATTCTGCAGCCCAATCTGAGGCTAAGTGGGCTCTTAAGGAGAAACTTAATTCACAAGATGCCCCAAGTCGTGCCACTTACCCGGGTGTTGAGGCAGGATGGGAAAGGTACAAAGAACCCCCCCTTACCTTATCCAGGGACGCTGCTACTTCCCTGGTCCGGATCCTGGGCACCACCATCTTGAAACTATAACATGGACCCGGGGGGATGCGGCTTTGTGTCATTCTCAGAGGCGGCTGCACAGAGAACGGAGGAGCAGCGCTGGCCCGAGGATAAAGTAAGGCTTTTTTTTCTTGTGACTGCTTTAAAGTGGACCGAACCCCACTACGGGGTCTATGAGACTCCAGGGAAGGCATACTCGCTCCCAGCGGGGCATCCAGATTCAGCATCCAGTCGCCCAAAAACTTACCTTTGTTCCCGGTCCAACGGCACATGCACCAGCTATCCCTTTAGCATGGCCTGTGCCTGCAACAGGCATTTCTAAATGGCAACACCAAGGACTAGGACAAAGGGTCGGGAGTGGATCAGAGTGCGCTGACTGGATGAGAGGTTGTGCATGTGCTGTAGGACTGAGAAAGGGTGAGTAAGATCGGGTGACCTTGGGGGGTTTCACACAGCGGGGCATCCCCAATCGCGGTGCCTGGGGAGCAAAGACCAAAACCCAGTCAACTTCATTCACAAGTTGCCCCCCTGCCTTGACATGAACCCTTGATGCTGAGTCAGGACGGGGAAGGTACAAAGAACTCCCCCCTTACCTTATCCAGGGGCCCGCGCCGCTCCTTCTGTGGACCATATCCTGGGCTCCACCATCTTGAAACTATAACATGGAGCCGGGGGATGCGGCTCTGTGCCATTCTCTGCGGCAGCGCTGGCCCGAGGATACCCACCCCCATCCTGCTACCCTACCCTGGCTATGAGGCAGGAAAGGGGGATACAGAGAAAAACAACCTTACCTTAATCTCAGGCCACTGGTCTACCAGTCTCTGTGCGGCCACTACTGAGAATGACACAAAGCCGCATCCCGGCATCTTGTGACTGAATTTCCACATTAAAGAGACCAGGGGCTCCGGCACTTGCCCTGGCACCGACGTTGTGTTAAAGTTTTGTATGCATAGCACACAGCAACCCAACTGCACTGTGCCCCCTCCCATCACATGAAAAGTTTATCAGCTCTCGCTGGGTCGCCTTCTCTCAGAGCTATGCTGTCTTCTGATACTCAGCCATCATGTTTTAAGCTATTGCGCGCAGAAAGTGTGAGATCCAACTCAGTTGTAACTTGCATAAACTTAATTGAAATTTAACCAGACTGCTTTCCCAACATGAGCTGATAATTTGATTTTCTAAAGGCTCGACATAAAATCTTGTCGATGTGCACGCGGCCTTCCCTCCCACCTCCTGAGAGTCAAATACTAGAGAAGATCAAGAGAGAGAGAAGAACAACAGGCGCTCGGCTTGCACATGCTCCATGCAACCAGATTCCCCAGGAACAAATTTAACCTTGAAGGCCCCCCAAAAAAGACAAAAACAAGGAATTCACTTTGGCAGCAATATGAAATGCTCCCTATCAGATAAGATTCGTCATTAGAGAGAGAGCGGTAAGCAGGCCGCGCGCGGCTCTGTAGGCAAATTCCTCTTTCTCTTGAAACCTCTAAATACGCAGAATCTATACAAACGAAATTAAAGCAGATGGTGCGGTTTGATAGGAATAAAAGGTTCACATATTAAAAAGCTTAGAGCTTTTTGAATATAGGAAAAAATGTAAAAAAAAGAGCTTTTCAGAGGCATTATGGGCCAGTTTTAATACCTGCTCTACAAAATCCATATTTTCTGGGCTTTAGATGCTAAGAAGCCAACAAGTGACAGTGCTTAAATATACATAATCCTCTTTGTAAAGCTCCTTTTAATAAATGAATTTATGTTTTACCTCCAGCAGATTCTCCCCCCTTCATATATCTGACTTTCATCTCCAACCAGCAATATGTTGCACAAAAATAGAAAATGCACTCCCTACAATATGGATCTTTTTATTATATATTTCAATATTTTGGATGCATAGACATGTCGAAGAAAGCTCAAAGTACAGTTATGGAAAAGGTTTTGCGCATTGATCGAAAGTTCTAGGTACGCCTAGAAAAATTGATACTCACCTTTTTTCCTTGTAGTTTCTCTATCTAACCATGGTGTTTTACCTATACTTAAGAATGAGCCCTGCATTGTGCAAGACAGACCGGCACTCCGATGAATGCCTGTATTTCTTGCACATGTGGACTTGTGGCGTCTCCGCAGGCCGTGCAGCCATGTTGGAGTCGCTGTGATATGGATAGGAGTGCGGCGACCACTATCTCCTGAGCCCTGTATTGGTCTCCAATCTCTACTTCGTACAAGGCGGAGTTCCCCTTGCAAATGCCAAATATATTCTTAGCCATAGAGAGAGCATTCATAATGGGGTCGTGCTGGGACACTGGAAGTAGGTGAGTACCAGTTTCCAGTGAGCTGAGTGGGGCATCCCTCATTGATACTGGAGGATCACTTTAAAGAGGGAATTTCACTTTACCGTACAGTATTCCTCTGTGCGGCGGCCACCCGAATTAGGATGCCCCGCTGCGTGTTCCCTTCCCAGGTTGCCCCATTTCAATCACCTTCCTTCAGCTCCTACAGTGCAGACACGGGCGAGATCAAGTGCGCTGATTGGCTGAGCAGCGCGTTTGCTGTAACTCAGCTCCCTTCGGAACCGCTGGCTCCTAAGCAGCTGGGATGGCTATACAGCCAAGTGGCACCAAAGGGAGGCAAAAAGTGCCACAGGCTGCATCCCCCGCTCCCTTGCAGCTGTCGTGTGCACACACTGCTCATTCAGAAAGGCCGGGCACTGTTAGAGGTGAAAAGGTTAGGGAAAAGGTTAGTGAAACTGGCGATCGGGGAGTTTCATATAGCGGGACATCCCAATTCGGGATGCCCCAAGAAGTAGAACTAGGGCCTCCGATGTTCCTCTTTAATATGATTTAAAAATGACAAAAAAATAGAAAAAAAACTATACTCAACTTTTGTCCACTGCAGTTCCTCTATCAAGTTTCATTCTGCCTGGCATGGCCCCTTCCTTGACCCGCTCCCACAATTGCAATCTATGGATTGGGAATGTGGAGGGGTGGAATTCTGATTTAAGGAAGCCTCCATATTTGACCAGAACTTAAATGTTGAGGTGCTCATTTTTTTTTACTTTTCCAGATACCAGGGTGCTCTTCTAGATGTCCTCCTACGCAAGTGTTTAAGGACCCTCAAGTCTTAACTAGAGGGTTCCTTTAAATAAAATTCATTCGCTCAGTGGTTCAGTGGTTTTCAACCTTTGTTATGCCAAGTACTCCCTGAAACAAGAAGTTGCAACCTGAGTACCCCCAACGAGGGGCTCAGTTATGAAGAAGGTTACCAAAAAAGATGGTCAGGGGCCTCAAAGCACTTTTAAAGCAAGAAGAAACTATATTCCATAGTCTATCTTTTATGTTCCCCCCTGTACATACAGATTGCCCAAATTAATCCGGACCCTCACCCTGAATAAGAGCCTAACTTATATGTTTCCCCACGCTGTACATACAGATTGCCCACATTAATCCGGACCTTCACCGTGAATAAGAGCCTATCTTGTATGTTTCTTCCATCCTGAACATACAGATTGCCCACATTAATCCGGACCCTCACCCCAAATAAGAGCCTATCTTGTATATTTCCCCCCTGTACATACAGATTGCCCACATTAATCCAGACCTTCACCCTGAATAACAGTCTATCTTGTATGCTTCCCACACCCTGTACATACAGATTGCTCACATTAAAAATAATGTGCACCTAACGCATTTTCTGAGCCTTTAAACATCCAAGATGGAGACCCATGAAGCCTCAGGCTGCCTGCAGACAGGAAGTGTCTTCTGACTGTGCAGCTCTGCATTGTGGGATTGCTCTCCTTTTCCTGACCCCCAGATCTGCTCTGTCTGTGCAAAGCACAGCTATTACCACGCCCCCTTGCCCCCCCCCCCATCATCTGCCCAGTATGTGATGCTTCTGAGGCAAGATGGCGGTGCCCATATCCTGAACAGAGTTGCAGCACTATGGGGGAAAGTAAATGACTTAAAACTTAAAATATATTAATTTTAGATGCTGAGGAATAGTTTAAGCTTTTGGGTTTGGGCTTTTTATTAAATGATGCCGAGAGTCCGGTTTAACATTTCAAAAAGATTTAGGTCAGTTAAGCAACTTTTCTTTAAAAAAAAAAGCTACAAGTACAATAGAAGTCCTCTTTTTACACTTAGTGGTGAATCGATCCCCTATGTGGACAATGAAAATGAAAATGAGTGCCACTTTTTAAACCCCAAAAAAGTGGTTCACTTATTGCACCCGGTGTTAAATCACTCCTTGGATTTCGAACGAGGTTCAGTAGTTTTTACTTTTCATTGTCTTCCTAGGGGTCGGGGATAGGGGTCAGAACCACTTGTAAAAAGTGTACTATTTTGTTTTTCCCTAAAGTGTACTTTTTACAAATGGTGCTGAATCCTCAATATCACTTTAAAAAAACAACTATGAAAAATAGAAAGGCTGTGTTTTGCAGCATGCCGGTAGCTTTACTGCTTTGCAATGAGATCCTGTCCCCACCTCAATTCCCTTGCCAAGACTGCAGCATCCCATTTAAATATCCCATCCATCAAGCATCATCCCGAGCCTGCTATCTGCGGTGTCTCTGATGGACTCTGATTGATCATTTAAGGATCCATGGCCAAAGGCCAAAGGCAAAAGCGTTTCCTGACAGCTAATGACCCGCTGCTAGGATGAATGGATTACCCTTCTGAAGATGGTGAGACCAGCCCAAAGAAAACCAATGGCTTGACCTAAGAAGCTCTTGGGCCACACGATATTTAACATTTCAGTTAAAATGTATAAAAAGTAGCAATAATAATAACTATTATTAAGGTTATCCCGCTATTCGACAAGGTTCTAGATCTGGAAAAATAAACCATGCATTATCTGCGATCCTTTTAACTAGTAATGGGTTTCAGATAGGGGCCAATGCTAAATTGGACACGTTTCTTGCCGATTTGGCCCAGTTCATACTGGACAGTGTCAAGATCTGTGTCAGATTATCCGGAATGCCACCTGCCAGCATCGGGAAGAGTGTGAGTGCTTGATGCAGAGGAGTCAATTGCAGATAGACATTTGTGGGGTAACAGGAACTGGCTGTACTGGCTGTACTGGAACATGAGTGCAGTAAATACATGGTGGATAACATAGATAGGAAAAATAGGTCAAAGAGATCACCTCAATGTACAGGAAACAACATGCAGTAGAGAATGTACTATAGAGACTACACATAGATATATGTGGCAGCACCATCTACTGTCATAAGTGTAAACTGCGTTAACCTAGCAATATAAATGCAGATCACATACAGAGACAAGCTTTAGGCTGTTGCACAGCATGAATTTCCTATGAACTGGTATAGGGCTCCAGTGGACAACTTACTAGTTCACAAACAGTTAAAAAAGAAAAAATATATATTTTTAAAATTAAAAAAGAACCATCTCCACCTCTTTGTCTTTCCCTCTGCTGAGGGGCATCCTGTCTGCAGTTGCGATGGGACGGTGGCTCCCTCCCCGCTTGGCAGACTGTGGTCTTCTTGATGCTGGGAAGCCACTAATGCAGCCATCCCAGGATTTGTAGTAGGGGGGACACGAGTCCCTTCTCCTCTGTCCTTGGCATCCCTACAAACTAATGCCATGCGGCCAGGCCACAAAGGCTTTTATGCTGCAGTGGAATCCCCTTCATGTGACTAATAACATCACTGGAGGGGAAGGAGAAGCAGGAAAAGTCCCTGGGAAATCCCCCTCCATGTCCCTCCAATGATGTCATAAGTCAAATAGGGGAATCTACAGATGCTCTCTGGTATATAAGCCTCCCTGACCCAAGGGCCTGATAGTCGATTGGCGGGACACCAAGGATAGGGGAGGAGGGGCCTGCATTCAGCTTGTGTCCGCTCTCACTAGAGATCCTGGGGTGGCTGCAAAAGTGGACGGTTATATTGCCTATTTAGTTTGTCTGAAGCAGACCCGAAAGGCAGGCAATATTGAGGTCAAACTGTTAGGCTCCTTTCAATATTTTTTTACAAACCATGACTTTATCCTGTACATGGTGATGGTAGGCTGTTAAATGTAACCTGACGCATAGAAGACCTACATTACATGACATGCTGGCGGCACTGCTGCAGATTGCTGTGACCTCACTGTTAATATACAGCACCAATCAAGGTAAAAAAACAAAGTGTTTATCAGGCCTATACAGACAGTCAAAAAAAGTGTGTAAATAAATGACCGTATAAAAATTATACCAGAGCCTTTCTACATGCGGATGTTCTTTTAGTTTTCTGTGTTTAGTTCTTTTTGCTAATTACAAAGTTACTTCTGGCCACAGCAGAAACAGTGGTTCTACTGTAATAACTTAAAAAAAAAAAAAAAAAAACTTTATTGGTGTTTCTTATGTTTTGGTGCATTACATCATCTGTTCTGGCAGCATGTAGCCATATGACCAGAAACTGGTGCCGTAAAACCAGAAACCAGAAAACTAGGCCTCCAAATTCTATAGGAGCTCCACTCCTATGTCTTGATGCATTGCAACATCTGTTCTGCCAGCATGGAACCATACAACCAGAAACTGGTACCATAAAACCAGAAAACTAGGCCACCAAATCCTATAAGAGTTCCACTCCTATGTCTTGGTGCATTGCAACATCTGTTCTGCCAGCATGGAGACATACGACCAGAAACTGGTACCATAAAACCAGAAAATTAGTCCTCCAGATCCTATAAGAGCTCCACTCCTATGTCTTGGTGCATTGCAACATCTATTCTGCCAGCATGCAGCCATAAAACCAGAAACCAAAAAAATAGGCCCCTAATTTTTTAAGAGCTCCACTCAGTTTAGGTCTTGTGGTGAGCCTGTAGCAGCAGGTAAATAGCATTCATTGTCACAGTACAATCCTTTCCAAACTGTTTGGTTTGAATTGCTGCTGACACAGCTCCCCCTATTGCTCAGGATCATCAGTTGTGTAGTAAGATGGCCGCTCCCATGCTGTTGCACAACATCTGTTTTTATGACTGGAGGTCTATTTAAAGTTGTATGGGGCCCAGACACCCATACATTTATGATGGCAGCCCTGCCCCCCCCCCCACCCATGCCCAGGAAGCGGCGCGACCAATTGGATGGAGGCATCAGCAAACCACCCACAACGCACCAGGCCTCATTTTTTTCCAGCGCCATTTTCCTTGTCCAAAAAAAGGCAACTCCGGTAATTAAAGCTAATCACTCACGATGACTTACAGCTCCATTTCTTTATTTTGAAACCACCTGTTTAAAGTGCGGCCGGCTGTCTGTTTAGGCGGCTAATTAACATTATTCATCAAGTCCTGTGTCTCATCCTATGACAGAGGAATTTATTTCTTCCGCCCGCCCCCCCCCCCCCAGGAGACTCGGATCAGCATTTCAATGCCCGCGTACACTAAATCCACAGGACAAGACGGCAGGCATTAGCGTTGCTGATCACACTCTCTCTGGCAGCAAGTTTCAGGAATGTAAATGTGGAATACAAAAGAGCGGCAGGGAAAGGCGTCGAGGGCCGGCAAAGAGGGGCCGCTGGGGACTGGCTTCCAAAAAAATAAAAAAACGTTTTCGACGTGAGTTTCACAAAGACCTCTCCCTGACAGTTAGAGGCTAATTAAGGTAAAAAGAAACTGAAATAGAGTTTTGCTAAAACAATTTGGCCACGACAGTGTGGCTACGGTGTTATTTAAAAGGAAAAGAAGGAGGAAAGAATGTGTTAATGCGCAGTGCAGTGAAAGGAAGTGATTCATAGGGGAAAGAAGAAATGTAAGGTGGACCAAAACCCAGGATTTTGACTATCCTGGGTTTTGGTCCTTTCCTCTGGGGGAAACCGCGGTCGGGGTGTGAAATCCCCCAGATTGTCGAGCCCAACTTACCTCTTCCTGGTCCTACCGCACAGCTCGTCCAATCAGCGCGCTCGGAGCTGCTGACATCATGTTGTTTAAGCCTTTGCCTAAGGCCAGCAGCTCCGAGCGCACTGGCGGCCACATCCCTCGCTTCCCTCTAACAGGGAGCATGACCACACCGGCCATTCACAAATGACTGGCGCGGGCACGCGTCCTGCTAGAGGGATAGCGGAGATGGGGCTCGTGCATGCACTGTTGGACCGGGAAACAAGGTAAGTGTATGGGGCGACCTGGGGGGTTTCACACAGCGGGGCATCCTGATCTTGGAGGCCCCAGGGGGAGGAAATCCATTGCAGTGGGTTTTGGTCTACTTTAAAGGAACAGGCAATAGCTAGGCAGTAAGGAGCACACATGTGTCCTTCCCCTCATTCAGTGCAGCATGCTGTAGATGCCCCCTTTCATATTATATTATATTATGGAAATCGGTCCAGGAATCCATAAGATTCCTGGACCGTTTGATTCCTTCCCCTCGGGGCATCCAGAATCAGGATGCCCCGCTGTGTGAAACCCCCCAGGTCGCCCATAAACTTACCTTCTTTCCCGGTCAAACAGCACAAGCACGAGCAGCGGCAGCATCCCCGCTATCTATCTAGCAGGGCGTGTGCCCACGCCAGGCATTTATTAATGACCGGCGTGGGCACGCTCCCTGTTAGAGGGTAGCGGGGAATGCAGCCGCCAGCGGGCGTATTAGACCAGATGCTGGACAAAGGGGCTCGAGTGGATCTGAGCGCTGATTGGACGAGCAGCTACGCATGTGCCATAGGACCGAGAAGAGGTAAATATGTTGGGGCGACCTGGGGGATTTCACAATCTGCCATTCACTTTCATTGTCTGCCTTGGGGCTGATTCAACAACAAGATGTGAATTTTCACCCGGTTTTGAATCAGCCTCAAGGCAGACTGTGAAAGGGAATGGCAGTTTTCTCTCCTGAAAATAGAGTGAGTTTTCTCACCTGGTGCTGAATCAACCCCATATAAAATAAATGGTAGTTTTCTCTCCTAGAAAGTAGTAGAGTTTTCTCACCTGGTGCTGAGTTGTACCTAATGTTGGTGAGATGATGGGGGGGGGGGGGTTAACGCGTAGCTGCTCATGATGAGTGATCGGGGTGCATGTGATTCACTTCACAACTTCCAGCCCTGAGCTCCTGATTCCGTAAGCGCTCTCTTACTACAAAAAAAATACCACTTGCCAAATTGATCTAATAAATATTCCATTAATTATTCTGCATTAAGTTTAATTTAGTGTAGTGCTTCCTAATGTAGAAAGGAGCCGGCGGGTGGGATAGGGGAGGTGCGGCGTACTGCTGCTCATGTCACTAGCAGGAGGGAAGGCTGCTGCAGTGCTGCACACATCACACTGCATGTATATACTACATACATATATATAGAATGCAATGTGGTCACCCTCCAATTGGCAGCAACATCTATCTATCTATCTATCTATCTATCTATCTATCATCTATCTCATATCTATCTTTCTTCTTTCTTTCTTTCTTTCTTTCTTTCTTTCTTTCTTCCTTCCTTCCTTCCCTACTTTCTTCCATTTTCAGTACATTTGTAATTTGTGAATTAGATATAATATCTATCTATCTATCTATCTATCTATCTATCTATCTATCTATCTATTATCTATCTATCTATCTATCTATCTATCTATCTATCTATCTATCTTCTATCTCATATCTATCTATCTATTATCTATCTATCTATCTATCTATCTATCTATCTATCTATCTATCTATCTATCATCTATCTATCTATCTATCTATCTATCTATCTATCTTCTATCTCATATCTATCTATCTATCTATCTATCTATCTATCTATCTATCTATCTCATATCTATCTATCTATCTATCTATCTATCTATCTATCTATCTATCTCATATCTATCTATCTATCTATCTATCTATCTATCTATCTATCTATCTATCATCTATCTCCTATCTATCTATCTATCTATCTATCTATCTATCTATCTATCTATCTATCTATCTATCATCTATCTCATATCTATCTATCCCATATCTATCTATCTATCTATCTATCTATCTATCTATCTATCTATCTATCTTCTATCTATCTATCTATCTATCTATCTATCTATCTATCTATCTATCATCTATCTCCTATCTATCTATCTATCTATCTATCTATCTATCTATCTATCTATCTAATATCTTTCTTTCTTTCTTTCTTTCTTTCTTTCTTTCTCTCTCATGTTGTCACTTTACCTTCTTGTTGAAATTATATTGGTAGGACTTAGGACAGGAGTTCCTGTCATGGCAACAGTGGAATTATCCAAAGTTTCCATAGTAACAGCAGTGTAATTCAGGCCTGTTCAGCATCCAGCAGCTGTGTGCACTTTATCTGGGTGGTAAAAAGAGAAAAAAATAATCTAGCGGCAATTTGCAGAGCTCTTCCTGTTCTGGGGAGATGGCGCTGAGACGCGCCGCGGCCTAATTATCTCCCCTCTCTGTGCCATAATGAAGTGTGCGGCGGGGCAGGCGAGCCCGGAGAGGTGCAAGTTTACCGCCGCGCTCTCTGCGTGCTCCTCGCCGCCCATTCTCTCACTTCTGAGCCTATAACCTCACATCCAGCCCTATACTGACCCTATAATCCCACACCCAGCCCTATACTGGCCCTTATTATCTCCCACCCAGCCCTATACTGCCTCTATAACCTCACATCCAGCCCTATACTGAACCTATAACTCCACATCCACCCATAAACTGCCTCTATGACCACATACCCAGTCCTATACTGCCTCTATAACCCCACGCCCAGCCCTATACTGCCTCTATAACCACACACCCAGCCCTATACTGACCCTATAACCCCACACCCAGCCCTATACTGCCTCTATAACCCCACGCCCAGCCCTATACTGGCCCTGTAACCCCACACCCAGCCTTATATTGCCTCTATAACCCCACACCCAGCCCTATACTGACCCTATAACCCCACACCCAGCCATATACTGGCCCGATAACTCCACACCCAGCCTTATATTGCCTCTATAACCCCACACCCAGCCCTATACTGACCTTATAACTCCACGCCCAGTCCTATCCTGACCCTATAACCTCAGACCCAGCCTTTTACTGGCCCTATAACCCCACACCCAGTCCTATACTGGCCCTATAACCCCACATCCAATCCTATACTGGTCCTATAACTCCACACCCATATCATATCCTGACCCTATAACCCAGTCCTATCCTGAGCCTATAACCCCACACCCAGCCCTATACTAGCTCTATAACCTATCCTTATATTGCACCTATAATCCCACTCCCAGCCCTATACTGGCTCTATAAATCCACATCCATCTCTATACTGTCTATATAACCCCACACCCAGTCCTATACTGGCCCTATAACTCCAAACCCAGCCCTATACTGACCCAATAATTCCACATTGGGTCACGCCCAGTCCTATTCTGACCCTATATTCTCACACCCAGCCTTTTACTAGACCTATAACCCCACACCCAGTCCTATACTGGCCCTATAACCCCACATGTAGTCTTATACTGGACCTATAACTCCACAACCAGTCATATCCTTACCCTATAACCCAGTCCTATCCTGACCCTATAACCCCACATCCAGCCCTATACTAGCTCTATAACCTAGCCCTATATTGCACCTAAACCACAAACCCAGCCCTATACTGGCCCTAAAATTCCACACCCAGCCTTATATTGTCTCTATAACCCTAAACCCAGCACTATACTGGCCCTATAACTCCAAAACTCACTCCTATCCTGGCCCTATAACTCACACCATGTTGCTTAACAGTAACAAAAATACCGGCAATTACTAAAAAAATTGCCAACAGGTTACCAAATACCGGTAAGGTGGCAACGTTACCCCTATACCCTCACAACCACTCCTCTATACTGCCCCTTATACCCCCACACTGCTTTCTATACTCCAACTCTCCTCTCTATACTGTCCCATCTACACGCCCATACTATACCTTATATTCCAACCTCCATAAAGCCCCCCATCCCCCTATCCCCACACACTCTCCAGTCACACAAATTCCCTTTTTGGTTTGGCAATGCTTAATGTACTGTATTTGGCCCTGTCAAAAAAAACATGATAACGACTATCATTTGCATTAAGTAAATTCCACCGCTTAAATATTTATTAGCATTACAGAAATTTAGAAGGATTCTTTTTTTCAGTCTAATCAAAGGGCCGGTCTAATGGCAGTGCATTGTTTGCGCTCACCTCACGCTCGTGGGCTGTTATTAATTACATCGCCATTAATTATGCTCTTTTTGCAGGAAGTGTTAAATAAACGGCTGCATTCATCATTTCCTTTCTGCTGGTGGCGTTTTAATGTATTAGAAAGCAGCTACACCCCCATTAGTCAATTTTTGAATTATTATTTTTTTTTATTTTATTTATTTCAATATTTATTTTTACATTGAAAACCCAAAAGCAGCCGCCCTTGAGACACGTGGACCCAAAGAGCCACAAAAACTCTACACACACAGATAGCTGCACGAGGAGTATGAAAATGTTTATTAAATGACAATAAATAACAAACAAACACAAAATAAACCCCCAACACTATATCAATGCGCTTATGGCCATAGATTATATCAATATTGCCACACATCCACAATAAGGACAAATACACACCAAGGATACATTGTAAGATAATAAAATAAAAAATTCATGCCAAAAACTTAAGTGACTCATTAAAGTGGACCAAAACCCAACATGATCGGCTCGGGAATCTATACGATTCTGGGGCCGATTACCCCCTTTCCCAGTCCCACGGCGCGTCTAAGAGCAGCAGCTGCATTCCGCTATCCCCCTAGCAGTGCGTGCTCGTGCTGGGCATTTGTGAATACCCGGCGTGGACACGCTCCCTGTTAGAAGGAAGCGGAGGATGCGTCCGTCAGAGGCACTGCTCTTAATCCCGCCGTGGGACCAGGTAGAGGAGGTTTCACACAGCGGGGCATCCTCGACCAGGGTGCCCCCAGGGAATGGACCAAAACCCAGGATAGTCAAAATCCTGGGTTTTGGTCCACTTTAAAGTGCTTGGTGTCTGTATTGATATAGAGTGCCACCAATGTGTTTCTGCTGTTTCTGTATTTTTACATTCAAGACGTGGCCAATGACATGATCAAGAAGCTGCAAAAGTAGGGAACATAGGGAAGAAAAAATGAGGTCACTGGCCAGCCTTTTGGAATTGCCCCAGCTCCTGCCAGGATCAGCCTTTTGAGCGTCCAAAGTGTGTGGCCCGCACAGGTTGTCCGACTGAAGGGGTTGCCATTTTTTTTCATATTTTAGTTTTTTGCACTTTTTGCACCAGGCCCATTCTTGTTCCCTATATTTCGGCGCCTCTCTGCTGCTGAAATCGACATGATGGTCTGTGTGGCTGCGCAACCTTTTTTTGGATGACGGCGATAGCCAATCAAATGGATGGGGGGGAGCTACCTTCAATTCAGCAACATGGCAAGTCTGGGTAAGCAAGTCCAGGCTTTGCAGGGGAGGTGCCATCCTGCAGTCTTGCACAAGACACCTTTCAAGCTAAGGCCGGCCAAGGCCCCTGCTCTACCCAGATCCAAGAGGGGCTTGTGTTTTTTTTTCCATTGAATAGAGACCTGGTGGAGAATAGGTCACTGCAGGGCTAAGGGCAGGGTCAGCATTAGAGGACAAACTGAGCAGTTACCTAGGGCCCCGTTCCTAATGGGGACACGAACCTGACCCTATTTCCCTTCCAATTTATTTGGTACTGTGCAATTGATGTAATATGTGGAGGAGGGGTAATTATAAATATATATATTTTGTTATTGCTTGGGGGTGGCTAGTTAAATGGACATAAATAAATGTAGTTGGTTGGGGAAGGACTACTTGGGGTTGGGTAGGGGACGCTATGTAGTTCGGTGCCCTGGAAGCAGATGTGGGTACAAATGTCAGGTGTTCAAATTGGAATTTGGGCCCATTGGGTCCTGGGTCACAGTTTGCCCAAAGTTGTCCCTTGCTAGGGGGATTTTGTGACAACAGTCCCACAGGAACCGACATCACTTCCGGGGTGCAACCAACATACAGGACAGGATGAAATGTGGTAGAGGCCCCTGGACAGAAAGTCTAGTGAAAGCCCATTGTAAGTAACTGTAGATCAGTCTCTGTCCTTGTTAATACACGGTGAGGGCCCCTAGTTGGTGAAGGCCCTGGGACAGCCACCCTGGTTGCCCCCCCCCATTTAATCTCACCCATCTACATTTCTGGTCCCTTAAGTTTTATCAGATCTGATGTAGTGTTAGAAGCCCAGGTACCCCCTATATCCCAGACGATTTTACTTACCTGATCCCGCTTTGTTCTTGCATCCATTGGTGTTTTACTCCCCTCTGTTTGCCTCCTCCATCTCAACCATAGGGGTGTCACAGCTAAAGGATCTTTATATTTTGGTCCTGATGACAGAGGGATAAGCTATGGGAAGGCGGTGGCTGTTTAGAGCACTGACCTTGCAAGTTGCAATCGGCTATTGGACATGTTAGGGGACGTGCCTCTGCCACGCCAGTTAAGCTTAATGAAACGTCTTCATCTGTTCAATAAACTGATCAACTTTATCGACTGTCATCTTTGCATCATCCCACTTGTCATTAGCTGCGCTCATAGCATGCACACCGTGACTCCACTTCCCCGCTGCAGCCCTGAATCAGAATGAGCTGGCTGCACTGAAGGACAATGGGAGCAGATAAAGGCTGGGTTTGGGGCCTGTGTGCAGCACAAGAAGAAAGGTTTGTTGTTGGCAACTAAATCGGTTATAATGTCTGTTCGGCCCCTTTTCACCTCACCGCTCTTCCTCTCCTTGGAGAATCTGTCCCTCTTTGGTGCCCAAGCTCCTTTAGTCTTTCTTTACTTAAATCTACCAATGGTGCATAATTTGCCCATCCTCTATAACTTTTTACACATACCTATTACATCTTCATACCTACCATCTACCTATATTAAATGTCCATACATAATTTTGGGGACCTGGCCCACTTATTTGCAGATCCAAGTTACTACAACTCTACTTCCTACTCTATTAATTATAGGTTCTGTCCCTGTTTGAGCCCCAAGTTCTTTTATCTTTCTTCTCAAATTTTCCAATGGACCATCATCTAGAGAAGTCGTTGGTCTTTGGGGCCCAATTTCCTTTATCTGTCTTTATGTATACCTTCCAACTATTTATCATTTTGAGGAATTGTCCCTCTTTGGGGCTCAAGTGCCCCCTATGTCTCTTATGTTTACCATCTAAATGTCCATCATTTGGGGGGATGGACATTTTTGGAGCCCACATTTCCTCAACTCTCAAATTTTCCAATTTTCCATAATTTGTAGGAACTGTTGCTCATTTGGGCCCACACTTTTCTATCTCTCTTTGTTATATCATCCAACTGCCATTTAAGGAACTGTCCCTCACTGGGGTCCATACTACTCTAATACTCTAATCTCCCTTACAGAGAAAAATCAAAGCTTAGTCAATTGCTCCCCTAAAGCCCCTCTGTGGCAATCAGTAACATAAACTTATTGAGAGGGATTAACACCATGCAGATATTTGGAATACCAGGCAGATTCTGCAATCTTAAACATGCATGGCAGCGGCCATCTTGCCACACACACAAAGAAGTTGATTCTGAAAAACATACTGAACAACACAAGTAAAATAAAAACAAAAAGTGAACTGAACTGTAGGAATTTAAATTGAAATTCCTACTGTTCAGTTCACTTTTTGCCTTTACATTACTTGTTTCTTTTCAGTTTAAATTGAAATTCATAATGTTCAGTTCACTTTTTGTCTTTACTTTACTTGTCTCTTTTCAGTTTAAGTTGAAAATCCTACTGTTCAGTTCACTTTTTGTCTTTACGTTACTTGTTTCTTTTCAGTTTAAATAAAAATTTTAACTGTTCAGTTCACTTTTTGTCTTTACTTTTTTTTTCACTGTGCCCTTCGCAATAATGAGTCACTGCCCCTAGTGGTGACTGGCAGAGAGCAGATTATTTTGGTCCGTCTATTGCCTTTATCTCTTATGTATGTATTGCTTTTTTGCACTAATATTGTGTTATACACACACACACACACACACACACACATAATTTTAATTGAACAATTGCAGTAGAGAATGGCTTTTGTAGATTATTGTGTAGGTTATGAATTGATTAGAGCCTTGTTGATTAGAGCCTTCATTGTAGCATTTGTCATATATGTTTTTTAACAGGTCTGACTTGTGTGTGTTTTGTATTGTCATGTGTTTAGGATACTCTTAATAATAATCATTAAAATTCTTTTAAATTTACTCTTTGTGTTCAGCATTAGTAGTAGGGGGGACTTTTCTGGGCTGAGCTGGTAGCCCGAATTTTGTTCTGCTACATTTGAGTTTGGTGTCCCTGCTCCAGCACCATGTATTTGCTATCATTGTAGGCTGTGGGCTACCATTTTGTGTTTTGGTATGTGCAAAACCTGTTACTATGGATTCTTCATCCTTTCATTAAAAGATGTCACAATTGTTTTGGTGCAGAAGGTGTATCAGTAACCCTTCCACTTGCTATTTAGCATAATTGCCATATGTATGGATATTCACTATTGAACCAATTTTTTCACTCCTTTACTTTTTTTTAGTACTCGTACAAACATTGTTATTATTAATATTAATAAGAATAAGAATTACCATTGTCGTTATTGTTAATATTTATACTTGGACTACTTTTTTGTTTTATAACATTTGACAACCACAAAAGATAAAGCGACTTGCCCAAGGACATTGCAGGTTGACACCACATTTCTGGGGCATCGTCATCCTTCAAACTCTAATTCTGCCGTATGACTGGCCTGTTACGCTCACCACGAAAACAGATGACACTGTCCAGGCAGCCATGTTGAATTATTGACTTTGACCAATCCTCATAGGACATTACAGCTCTACTCTTAGCAACAAGGATGAACTACCTCTACGGCATCACAAAGGAAACTTATTCAGCTCCAAACTCAGGAGCAGTGTGACGGCAATCAGTCAGCGCGGAGTAAACCCATCTGACAGGGAAGGGATTTAGGCTAGAGAAGGAAATCAAGTTAGAGGGCCAAGTTACCTCCACTAAGACCTCAATCTGTGTCCAAGAGCACGATCATTTTTCTTTGCTATTGCAATGGCGCCAGATGTAAGTCACCTGTCTGCTGTACAGTTGGAGCTGATGGATTTACCAATAATGTACCGTGTAATGGCGCCGACAGCATGGAAAGCATAATGCGCTGCTGGAGATTTGAAATAGTCATGGCAGGCTTTGGACAAAGTGTAACCCTGGGCAAAATTAAACGTGGGGTCTCTTATTCCTTTCCCACCAACTGCCACTGCCATTGATCCTGCTTGACACCAGAGAGACTCCATACCTACATCCATTATCCATAGTTCAAGACTGCACAGCATCCCCCATCCATCAACATTAGCCCCCGTTTGCCTCATCCACTCTACCGTTAAATAATCCCTTTCGCCCACCAGTCTAGAGCACCAGGGTTGTACATGTGGAGCAGCATCAGGAATGGGGGAGAGCACCTATGGCGATGGGGACCCAGTTTACTCCATTCTTAAACTGAACCTTCAGCATCATTTAAAAAAAAGCCCAAATCCTTAAAAACAATTTCTCAGCATCTAAAATTAATATATTTTAAGTTTTAAGTCACTTACTTATTATTCTTTCCCCCACTGGGCTGCGTGAATCCAGTATACGGACACCACCATCTTGCTTCAGAATTCCGTGTTTTGTTCCACTTTAACAATCCATTTATCAGCCCTGCAATATTCAAATTTGGTATAGCGTGTCCATATCTACACTCTGCCTATGTTCCGCAGATAGGAAGCAAATGTACACTTATCTGAGATCAGGGTCGGCCACTGCCAGTATCCTCAGTCATGGAGGCGTCCATCCTATTGTAGCCCTGGTCATTGACATTCTGTGAGACGAAAAACAATGACCCTGATTGCCGGGTCACAGTCGCTTCCTATCTGCTGCACACTCTACGTTATGTTAGAGGGCACCCTTCACTCGCTTTCACCACCTGCCCTCTGCCACAATTTTTTTTTAACAGTCCGGGTCTGATTCTGTCTCTGGGTACCCCTTGACAGGTGGGCTCCCCTCTTCCCCAATTTTTTTTTTAACAGTCCAGGACTGATTCTGCCTCTGGGGTACCCTTTGACAGGTGGGCTCCCCTCTTCCCCCCAACCCTCTGCCAGTCGACCCTCATATATATTTCTGGGGCATTTTTGGGTCACTGATTTCAATGGGGTTCGGATGCGAGTCAAGTCCGGGTACCCGAACTTTGACCGAAATTGGCAAATCCAAGATTCTATAAGTTCGCTCATCACTACCCATGATTCTTCTAAGAAACCTACATAGCAGTGATGGAGTAGGTTGGACGAAGTTTAGCAAAGTTACGGGTTGATTTTGCAACACTTGCAACACTGACCCCGAGGAGTCCTTGACATTTATAGGCCAGACAGGAAATGTACAGTAACTATCCAGAACAGAATTCAAACCTGAAGCAAACAATGGTTTGTGTATTCAGTTTTGCAATAGATGCAAAATTCTTTTTTTAAAAAAGAAAAACTCTTTTCTGCTGGGCTCTTTGAAGCTATAAAACCGACGTATCTTTTCAAGAACGCAGTTCCGCTTGGGGATAACATATTGTCATCATCCGGCACCGACCATAATAAACCACCACTTATTATGTGAATAAACTAGAAGGCCTTTTATCCCTGAATAGAAATTAGATTTTTTTCTTTCTTTCTCTTTTACTTTCCCCCCTTTTTCGATCAATGGATCGTTGTGTATTATTCATCAAAGTGTTTCTTTTTGTTTGCTAGGTTCATTTTTTTTGCTTGTATTCAGTAGTTTTAGAAAAGAAAGAAAATATATACACAACATAAAAGAGAGCCCCGAAGCCATGCGGTATAGTTTTCATAAATTAGAATTTTTAAATTCGATGGCTGCAGTCCAATATGCCCAGAGACGCTCCCTGGCGGTTGCTTACTTTTCTGTTTGTTTCTTAACTTTTTAGGTATTTATCTTGCTATCTTTTACATAATAGATGGCAATCACCTCACCCCCTCTCACTGTTTGATTGATTGCACAGGATCTGTATTAGGACGCAGAAAGAAATGCAAAAATACAATAGACTCCAGTGAGGGGCAGGGCAGCTATGAGGTGAGTACTTTCAGGATGGGATGAAAAAAATTAACCCTGGATTCCCCTGGCCAGCCTGAGACATCCCTGCTGTGGTCCCCCATCCATGATACCATGCTATAGCATTGGAGGCTGCGGTTCCTTGGCTTGTGGGTACAGTCGGACTGGGTTACAGGGGGTGAGAGCGAAACTAAGGAGACAGAGACTGAATGTGGCAAAAAAAAAAAAAGAAAAGCAGCAGCCAAACTGGCCCCAAAACAGTGCAGCCCACAGTGCATTGTCCCGGGTCTCCCTATGGCCAGTCCGCCCCTGGATGCCCCTAAGCCCACATTGCTTACCAGTTCCTTGGATATGTAGCATGGTATCCACATACAATTCACTTTATTATTCATCAAGTATGGTACATTGTATATGGATATCAGTGACGGGATTCAGGACTGGACCAAAGATAGATTTGACCTGGAGCTTTTAGATTTGCTCCAGTTTGCCCCCATCCCCATTCCTGGTCAAATTATGGGGCATGTCAACCATTGTTGCTGGCAGCTGGTATGTCGGATGTCGGCCATCACTACCCTGTTTACTGGTTTAGTGGTCATCCTCACATCTCATTTGTGGACTATTATATCCTGCTCCTCCTTTAATGTGGAAGTCCAGTCCTCGGGTATCCCCTCCCTACCCTGCCACCCTCCGTTGGTGAGGGTGGGGGGATTACAAACAAAAAATAACCTCATCCGAACCCCACAACGTTCCCCTGGGTCCATGCAGCTGCCACACAGACTGGGTCCCTAGCTATATGGGTGCTCCCATCTGCCCATTCACTTGAATGGGTGGGCGGGAGTGGGCATAGAGAGTGCGAAGCCGCTGACCAAGCTGGCAGCACCCAGTACCCAGTTTGCCAGGAGTAGGGTCCTGGCCTGATGGTGAGATACATTTTCTTTGAAACCCCCTGTCCTGCCTCAGCAGCAGGGGAAGGTGACATGGTGAGGTGGGGGAATTTGGACACTTCACTACCGCTATAAAGAAGTTGTTTCCTTACTGAATTGCACTGGTACATGTTCTCTGAGACAAAGCCAGTTTAACTTAAATTTCTGATACTGGGTCCAATTTCTATGTAACTTGTTTACTGTATTTGACCCCTTTTACTCAAATTACTACTGAGCATTCAAAATACATAGAGGGAACCTTGTTCCACAGCTAAACTATGCTCACAAAAATTGATTTGCTTATCCTTTTTTATAACTATTCAGAAGCTCCATACCATAATGGGAACCACAACTGGTGACCCATAAACCCCTTGTCTACCCCAATACATTAGAAGTTAGATCCCCAATCTAGATATTGTTACTAGGGCCTTGATTCACTAAGAGTTTAAAAATATTCTCATGGCAGAAAAAGATTTCGTTCATGAGAAATGAATTGCCAGATAAAAAGACAATGGAAGTTAATGGCACTTTTTACTACAGAGTAAAAAGGAATAAAAAGTTCAATAATTTTTTCAAGAGTAAAAAAGTGCCATTGACTTTCATTGTCTTTTTATCTGGTTATTCATTAAAAGTGAAATTCTCAGGCTTCATGAATTAAATCCTTTACTACTATGAGAATTTTTGTCAACTTTTAGTGAATCAAGGCCTAGATCTCCTTATCCCAGAACCTTGGTGGAAGTTTAGTTAGGACTTGTTTTGTCCAGTTGGTTACATATTTCCTGACTATTATTTTATATTACCTGCAAAGAAAATTAGCAATAGGGGACCCTTTAGCTCAAGCAGAACTATTTATATACTAAAAAAAGTAATAGACTTTCTTACCGGTGCTATTAGATCTGATTGTCACAGGTAAATGCAATCCATGTTTCCTAGGTGACGGTGATAAAATACATACTGTATCACTTACAAAGGAAACAGCAGGTACATTTGATATACCATCCAGTGTTGTGAGCTCCCAGTGGGAAAAGAACAGTAAAAACGCTATAGCTATAAGACACCATTGCAATTAATCTCCGCACTCCCCACTCTGGAGGTCTTGCTTCCTCAGGAATGCTGTAAGTATGAAATGTGATAAAGCCCATAATCAGTATCATTACAAAAGGTCCAACACATGACAAAGGATAACTACAGACATGTCCTTACCCCCCAAAGAAGACTATTGTTCTGTCAAAGGGATCTATTTTAAAAGCTAATAGATATAATAACACATAATTTGAAATGGGGGAGTCTACTTGCCTCGGCCACAAAGCCATGGCAGTTGTAGTACAGTAACTAAAATGGAAATAGTGTTTTAGTTATGTATTATGTACCCATTACCATGAGTTTCCATTAGACATCCAAAGGCCCCAATAAGTGGGGCATGAAAGATGAGATGACTATAGACGCTGGTACGAGGAGTGACACTAAGGTTTACAGTTGTAAAAATGTATACAAAGACGAAATTATTCACAAGCTTACAAATATCTGTTGTAATAAGTCAAGATAAATGGACTTATTAAGGCAGACATTTCACAAGTGCTCACACTGACTTTCTCAATCAAGAAAGGAAATAAAAAAATTTCACCAAATCCATTTGCCAGCAAATCTAGTTGGTAAGTCCAGGTGAAAAGCACCAAACAGGAAGGGGTTATGTGTTTATATGGGACCTTCCTATTGTTTCCATTAACCTAATTCATCAAAGTTAGACTATGGTTAAAGAATGCAGAGTAAACAGCTTAGGACCTGATATAAGGCTAGCTACCAGTCTAGACACGAAGCACAAAATAGAAAGGTTTGGGTTTATCAGGGGCCTTTCCGTGTTTATAAATGGTCCTTTAATGTTTCTTTGTACCAAATTCATTATTGATGTTACAACCAAAAGACTATTTTGGACACTGGTAGGTTCAGGTGGAGAGCCCCATATAGGAAGTGGGCTTTTCAAAGGGACCCTCCTATGTTTATAATGGTCTCTTCTGTGTTTGCATGAACCTAATTCATCAAATTCATTTATCATATAAACAAAATGCATTTTCTTTTTTCAAAAGTGAGATTTAGACTTTTACACGTCGTGTATGAGATCGGGTTTAAATCCCGGTTAAAAAAAGCTCTTTTTCCTTAGTTGCTTATGAATCATTTTAATATGCCCTTAAAAATAATGTTTAAAATTATCATGCCTAATAAGCCTTGGGAAAGGCGTCTTTCATCAGGGGAATATCAGACTGTATTTGATTGTTTTAACATATTTTGATTTACTAAAAAGTGCATCAATATTTATGTGAAGCGTAATCAATATGTGTTGAATAAACACAAGCTATAATGTAATAAAAGGGGTGATTACAATCACAAGAGAAGTTCATTCATATTGTATTCGGACTTTTAATCATGTTTTTTACATCGTTTTTTCAGTTTCGTTTTTTCTTGCAATGCATCAAGGAGCGGGGCTGCTCGGCCAGGGAGCAATATGGCCGACTACATGCGGTTGATGTTATTTTAAATATTAGACAAAGGCTCCAGTAAAAGAAAGAAACACAGGCTGTTTTGGGGCACTGTGTTGGGGATAGAAGGTGACGACATAAACATCCTTTCTGGGTATAGGATTACTTTAATGTCCATTACATAAAAGCTCATAATTTTGAACATTGAGGATGATTGTCCCTATTCTAGCCATGATTTGCTAAATGTTGCAAAGTTTTAGAAAAATTCTAATGTACCATTTTTTCTTTAACGGGTGTTGGTCCTGCATACAGCTAATCAAAACAAGCTGGGGGGGCATCCAGAATGCTGGTGTCCCTCTCGCATAAAACCCCCCAGAACATCCATAATCCTTACCTTCACTATGAGCCAGCTACGGGAAAGGAGTTCCATGTCTGCTGGCGCGCATGTGGACCATGGTTGCTTTCTCAGCGCCGGCCACAGGAACAACCCGCCCCACGAATGCCCACCAGGACTTCGTTCCTGGCACTGCTTCGTAGTGAAGGTGAGGATTATAAGCGTTCTATGGGGCTATGTGCGGGGGGACTTCATAATTTTGGATGTCCCCCCCTAAGCATGTTTTTATAAGCTGGCTGCTGGATCAACCCGTTAAAGAAAAAAGGTACAGTTGGTACAGTTTAAGTTCTTGGTTCCAGCAGTAGGTTAAGGTGGTTTCAGTTAGATGGTGATCGTGGTCTACCAGATACAGCCAGGGCTATCCCAAAGTGTTATCTCTACCCTAGATCACTGTTGATCATTATAGCACCACTTTCTCCTGGCGCATGATCTCTCTCTTTCACTCATTTCTTTCTTCCTTTCTTTTTCTTTGTTAAATTCTGCTGCAGTACAGTATAAACCAACGTTAGGAGGTTGTCGGTGGTTGTCTTATACTCAGAGTTAGCCAGGGTTGCTCCTTCAGCTCACACTTTGCAGAACTTTAATTGACTGGCTAACAGAATTTACTGCTCTGACTTTCAAAGTTTGCAATAAGAGCAACTTTCTCTGCCTCAGACTAAAGAATCTTAGATTCTGCCTAGCGTTTTCATCCAAACCTGGCAAAAGCCCATTTATTGGGCATACTAAGTCACTTGGTATTGGTGCCAGTAATTTTCTGTAAGAGTGCTCTCCGAGATTCCATCAGTCACGTCTATGTCAATGGCTCCAGAGGGAGCGTGAACAGGGGCACATTGTGCTTAATGCTCTAACATTTAAGAGACAAATCTAATGAGGTTACTGCATTGGTGCCCAATAAAACAGATTCACAGTCATCAACGTAGACGAAAAAAGGCACCATTCATTACCTCCCTCTTGGATAACCAATATGGACTTGTGAAGTAGTTAAGGGTAAATGAAGTAGTTGGAAATGGGCAATAGGCCCACATTTCTATATATGGATATTATTTACTGGTAAATGGATGCTGTTTCCAGAACCAGAAGCTGTTATTGTTACAGATCATGCCTACGTCAACTGAAAGGTCAATGTGCAGACAAATGTCCCATCAAAGACAAATACATTAAGAATTAAGGAGCCAGTGTGTTTAAATACTGCCTGTTAATAAAAAGGATTACAGTAATAGAGGATGCCAATTCTAGTGTAACAATAACCAGGCGTCTTTAAAGGGTTTTTTTTTTCCCAGAGTCAAGAAAGAGGGCCCCTCCCGGGACATTTTTAAAATAGTGGTTCCACTATTTTATGTGTACATGTTTCTACTCCTTTTTCCTCCTAAATCCGGGTTCCTTATCTAACCACCAGGTGCACATCTTGTTTTACCCGAAGGTTCCCGTAGGACAAGAAAGCAAATGGGTTTTGTTCCCTGCCCCTGAGGAATCGTCTGCATCTTTTCAATATTGTGAACTTTAACACCTTTAAGTTGAGTCTATCGGTATGCATTAGATATTGTTTAGACCACAGAAAGTTATCTAATGTCGTTGCCTTTTACTATTTCAGAAACATACTCTAAAGCACTATTTCTGAACATGCAGTACATATACCCCAGGGGTACAAAGTAATGTTCAAGGGCACAAGGGTGCCTAATTGATCTATTATTTTAACATTGAAACATTATCCTTTCTTGCTTGGCCTACTTATTTTGGGGCTAATTATAATTAATCACCCCCTTGGGTATACTGGGCTGGAACTCCTTGTCGCTAGGGGGTACTTGGAATAAAAAGGTTACTGCTGTAAGGAATTCATATATTCAGTATTTAAAAAAAAAACACCCTATACTTACTTGAGTCACAAGGCCAGATCCAGTTGAGATTTTGTTGAAGGTGGATTCAGGACATCTACTTCCATGCTAAAGCCTGTTTTTTTGCCTGCTGCGGTGGCATTGCTAATAGTAAGTCATCCCGCTCGCTGTGACATCCCCTGGCTTTTGCCACAAGAGGATTCTACAGTGGTGGGTGTTTTATCATGGGGGGCTGCAAGTCTTTGCTGGACCTGACCTTGAGATCCAGTTGCCATAATAGTTTCCTTAAAGCCGAACAAAACTCTGGACTCTTACGGGTTTTGTTCCATATTCTTGTGGCATCCAGATTTGAGATACCCTGCTGTGTAAAACACCCCAGTTAGCCCGTAAAACTCCCCTTCCCATGCTCCAATGGTGCAAGTGCGGGCTCTAGTCCAGTGAGAGCCACCCACCATGATGATGTTTTTCAGCAGGCGGCTCTCATTGAAATGAATTGGTAGCCTATCCGAATGGTCGGGTGGGAGCATGCACCCGGAGCCAGGGATACATAGTCACGGCAGGTGGCTCTCATTGGACGAGAGCCCGGGCATGTGCCGTTGGAGCCAGGGAAAATACAGTAAAGTGTTTACAAGCGTTCTAGAGGTTTTCACACAGCGGAGCATCCCGATTTGCAATGCCCGGGAGAAAAGACAGCGTGCAGCCCTGGAATCTTTTAGATACCTCGCCATCCCACTTTTGGGTTTTGTTCCACCCAGTCCTACTAAATGTGCACACTGTTCTTTGATAAGTGCAAAACAAAATTCATTCTGCAAAATAATAATCCTGTGCAGTTCTCGTTGTAACCTTTAATCTCACTTCAAAACTCTTAATTGACCCATGGGCCAAGCTCGCCGGCGAATAAATAAAGCCGATATATCACAATATGTTCCAAAATATCCCACAGTGCACAAAAGGGTTTCTCTGACGCAGCATAAAATAATAATCACAGCCTGTCACGCTGCCATGGGCAAATTTAGAGCCAGAAAAGTACAATCCTCTGTAACAAGCGGCTCAGAGAGAGAGAGAGAACGAGATAGGCGGCTCAGCCATATACACCAATTTTTTAATACATTAAGCTAAAATTGAAAGTTTGTTGAGAGGTCAAGTTAAAGTGAACCTGTGGCCAACTTCAAAGTCTAGCCTTTTTCGGTCAAAGACCCCTGGTGCTGGTAAGGACTGTCTGATTTGCTTAGAGGGACCTCTAGGGTGTTTTAAGTGTCCTCCAAAGGTCAGTTGTTCTTCAAAGCCTTTATGATTGATTCACTAATACAGAGGGCCCAAGAGGGTAGGCATGGCTGCTCCACCTTGGCGAATGCTGGCGAACACCTTTTCAGTTCTCCAGGTTTTAGCAGAAAACCCCAGCCAGTCCATGTCACACCTGCTGAGCACCCCCTAATGTGCTCCCTGGCCATTCTATGAATACACCCCAAATCTGAATCTATGGCATTGCAGAGACATGTCTTGGGCAGGGCCAAATTGACAATACTGGATTATGGGGGCAGGTATGTGGATAAGGCATTGGGAGTAAATCATGGGCCAGGTTTTCTAGGGACTAGGGAGAGAGTATGTGGATGGCGGTGTAAGCAATGCTGGACGAACCTCTATAAGTTTTGGCTCGGTAAGTTCGGCCGAACTTTGAACAAATGTTTGATTCGGGTATAAAACTTGCTCCAAACATGGTCCCCATTGAAATTTAGTTCAGCCATATATTCCAATTTTTAATACATTAAGCTAAGATTGAAAGTTTACTGATAGGTCAAGATAAAGTGAACCTGTGGCCAACTTCAAAGTCTAGCTTTTTCAGTCAAAGACCCCTGGTGCTGGTAAGGGCTTTCTGATTTGCTTAGAGTGTCCTCCAAAGGTCAGTTGTTCTTCAAAGCCTTTATGATCGATTCACTAACATGTGAATCTCCTGCTTTTCATGGGACCATAAGTAGAAAAGGTGGAGCTAAAGAGGGCCCATGAGGTGAGGCACGGATGCTCGTAGGAATCAATGTTATTTTAGGCAAGATTGTCTCTTTTGCCCATTTTTGCATCTCTTACTGAAATTTTCAGCAAAGTAACTATTGGAAAAAACGAGGAATATTGTTTTCACACATTATACAAAGACAACCAGGACCCTTCTAAGACTGTACATTTTCAAACCCATATCATGCTTTCAGCAAGATTTCTTTAATTTTAATGACATCGTCCACAGCCCAGCCAGTCCATGTCCCTCCTGCTGAGCACCCCCTAATGTGCTCCCTGGCAATTCTATGAATTGCAGAAACATTTCTTGGGCAGGGGTGGATATGTCCAAACTGACAATACTGGATTATAGGGGCAGGTATGTGGCTAAAGCATGGGGGGTAAATCTTGGACCAGGTTTTCTAGAGACCTGGGAGATAGTAATTTGATGGGGGAGTAAGCAGTGCTGGACAAACCTCTATAAGTATTGGTTTGGTAAGTTCAGCCGAACTTTGAACATTTGGTTGCACCGAACACGGTCCCTATTGAAATCAATTAGCCCGAACTTTAGGACCCAATAATGGCTGAATGTTCAGCAGCAGGAAGCAGCTG
>CM051234.1:635415057-635447557 GCA_027917425.1 Gastrophryne carolinensis
AATGAACTAGATGAACAAGAGCCTTCACCAAAAGGGGGATACTGTACTTCATGGCTTTAGGGAAACCCTTAGGTCATTTTGTCCTATCACTATGGCCATACAATGACTAATGAATAAAGACCTTCACAGAGAAGTTGATACAGCTTAGCTTGAGGACAATCTTAAGGCAATTTAAATTTAATAGTGTGGCTATGTTATGACTTTAATAACTGAGCGCTTCCACTGAAAAGAAGATGATGTTTTGGGGATTATTGGCTTCAGGGGAACCCTAATGACATGACTTGTCACTATGGCTATGCCTTGACCAGAATGAATGAGAGCCATAGTGGAGAAGTTGATTGAAGTTTTTGGATTCATAGCATGAGGCCAATCCTCAGGTCATACAATATTTCATGCTGGTACTATGAAGAGCTTGTAGACAAAAATGCCATGATCACCAAAGAAGATAAAAATCTTTAGCCCATCATTTATGTGAAAGGACAATCCTTTTGAAGGTTCTCCTGGTTGGACGGGTCAATTAAAATTTGTATTTAAAATGTAGAGTGTTCCCTCTGACATAAGTCATTCATGTAGTCTCCTTAAATTTTTCTTTTCATCCTGAAGATTTTTAACCACAATTTTCTAAAAAATATATATATAACGTCTTCCCATTAGCTATATAGTACAGTAACTCATGTGCAAAGATTGTTCCATTTCTGCTAAGTGGTTCCAGCCATGCAGATGGGCTTAAAGCTTCGAACAGATAAGCGAGTGTTTGTTGTGCTGTCAGGAGATAGGGACACTTGGGAAAAAATTTTTGAAGATGCACACATTAAGGTCGCACTTACTGCCATGAAAACTCTTACCACATCGGATGTGAGAAGCACTTAAAGGCTCTTTAAACTGTCACACATAGCCAACAAGATGCCTAATGCTAAAGCAGCAGAAAGTATGTTTCTCGTACAGGTGACAGCTAGTTGATTACTGCTCAAAGCCACCATAACAGCGATAAAATTTTAGCAAGATGGCCCCTGGGAGCTAAGCAACTGTCCTTTGGGTTCTAATGCAGAGACTGAGGTCGTATCTTTTCCCATAAGTGACAGTCATTAATTCGGAGCCTGGGTGTACATTTGGTTGGTAAAGCATTTACAGAGCAAAGGGGATCCAATAAAAACTGTCCTGGCCAATATAATTGAGGTGGAGGTCTTAGCGGCTTTCATTTGCAAGAACATAAAATCTGTATGGCACCAATTGCTCTTCTCTATGTTGCTATGCAGGAATGAGACCGTCCTGTGGAGAGCTATGACAAGCATAACATATGCATTTTCTTTGCCTCAGTGACCTTCAGGGATTTTAGTGAAACATTCTGTTTGGTGTCGCAAAACAAATATCTAAAATGGATTCACAGAAAACAAAAAGAAAGCTAAATTGGGTCCAGCTTTTGGCCGAGGTCCAAGTGTGAACTTCATATCAAAGTGTTGGTATCTAATAAGAGACTCACATATGCATCCTACTTCTTACTGGCACATCATTTTATGTTTGACATGAATTTAAATCCCCAAAAGCCTTTGTATGGTCTAGTAAGGTGAACATAGTGTAATATTTGCATAAATACCTTCTCTTGAAGTTTAATACATCTAAACTTTTGGCCACTTTCCTAATGCCAAGCTCAACCACAACACAATAACCTTTCTATTTGTTTCCAAATAACCAGAGGTAGGTGCCTGTTTGGTAGTATGAGTACACTTAAACTTCTATGATAAGCTGTTTGAAATTGGACCTCACTTCCCACTCAGGCTCCTACCACCTTCCCTTGAAGTTTGAAAGTCCATGACTTTATAGCAATCCTGAGGTAATTTTCACTTGTCACTGTGTCCATGTGGTGGTTCTAACAAATGAAAACCTTCACAGGGAAGTACATACATTTACAATACATTGGACCCATTATCCTGAAAGGTTAGAGGTGTGTTCAGCTCCAGTATTAGTCACATTCCCAAGAATATAAAATTAGCATACTCAATTAATGGCAAGAAACTTTGTTGACGACTTGGTCAAGGTTGACATGAAAAGAGGGGTTGGGGATGCTGACATCCAGCTCCTTGAATCCATGCAGGTAACTAGATATAGTCCTCAAGAGCCCCCAGAGGTGTACTTCTCAATACTAGTCCCATTCCCAGGAGTAAGATAATAGCAGACTACTGAACTTGCAAGAAGCTTTGTTTAAATGGGTCTATACTGACATAGAATGGGGGCTATTAAGATCCAGCTCCTAGAGATATGAAAGGGTCCATGTGCCCTCACTGTTAGACACCTGTACTGGTCCAGTATGAGCAACTTTCCAATGATGAGTGGTAGCAATGGCAAGAAGCTTTGTTAAAGCATGTCAAAGTAGACATTGATGCTGGATTAGTGGCTCTAAATATAATATTTGCACCTGTACCTGCAGTATATATATGAACAGCTGAAGATCCTCTATCAATACAAATGTATATTGGACAAGGTTTGTGCCCAGGAGGAGTAAGTCAACAGCACTGGAGTTGTTCATATAGGTCACATGGAAGTAGTAATGAAGACTGTTGACATCCATGTCCTGAAATCACCTATACGGGTATTTAGATATATGAAAGGTTCCATCAGCTCCCACTTTTAGAGATGGCCTGGTATCAGAAACAAACAAATACGTTGGTTGAACAGACCGAACTAAACATAAAGCTCAATGATGCACTGTTATGGATGAGTATTGGCACATTATTACTAATGTTTCGATGAGTAGGGTTAACTGGGCAGTTGCTTTACTGAAACAGAACAGAGATGGCATAGAGGCAGAGATGGGGCTTTTTTTTAAACCTGGGGGTAAGCTTTTTTGTGGACAAACTTCAAATGGAAATACAGATGTGCCTGTCTTTAGCTTTTCTTTAGTTTTCTGCTGTAACTCACCTGAGTCCCGCAATCTATTCCTTTCAACGGTTGGTGTTCCTTACAAATGGTCGGGGCCACAAAAAGATTGCCGCCGCCACTCCCATGAATAAGGACACTCCTAGTGCCAGCTGGCAGTGCTGACACTAGGAGTGTCCTCACTCATGGGAACGGCGGCCATCTTTGTGTGACCCCGACCAAAGCCCATTTGTAAGGAACCCCGACTGCTGACAGGAACGGATCGCGGGGCTCAGGTGAGTTGTTCACACTTTATGTGAAGCTGGTTGAGCAGCCCATCAACCAGCTTTTACGTGTTCGGGACAAATTCTGAACTTGAACACGGACTTCTGGCTGAAGTCTGTGTTCAGGTTTTGGAACCCAAACTCGAAAGGTTCAGCACAAACCCGAATTTTGCAGTTCACCCAACACTACCAGCTTTTGTTTTCGGGACACTCTGTCACAAGATAATTACTTTGTTTACTCCATGGGAGGTCAGCTGGTGATTGTATGAAAATGAAGCTTTCAGGGAAATAGCTACCATATCATGATATAGTGTTCAGTGCATATGAGACAATTTGAAATTAATGGACAACCAAACAGAAAATAAAAACCAAAGCGGACTCATCTTTTGCCCCTTGCTGCTGCTTGGTCCTACTCCAGCAGTTACCAACTCAACTGATCGCTTGATCTCATCCCATAAAACCCAGGGCCAAATCAGCAGACTGCATTGCTTCTGTGCCGGGTGTTCTCCCCTTCATCAGTCACAGGAATGCTACCTCGCCACTCACCACAATGAAGGGGTTTGTCAGGCCTTAGCACACCCCCTCTATTAAAATGAATGAAGAGGGCTTGGAAGCCCTCCTGTGACTGAGCGGGGTGCAAGCCAGACGCACCATCAGTTCTGACTCCTATTTCGGTCAGGCAGCACAGGCTGCGACGCAGGCTTCGATTCAGTGATCAGGTCAGTTGCTGACCGCCGGAGTCAGACCAATCATCTGCGGGAGACACCTTTTTGTTTTGTTTTATTGATGGCCAATCCATTCAACTAAATTCAAAGCTATTGGTGGATGAATCTGTAGTTATTTAGGCTATCGATATCCAGCTATTGGGATCTATGCCAATACCTAAATATACAAAAATATAGAAACACCCACTTAGTAATCAATACAGACAATTATGAAAGTGGGGCAATGATAGACACGTGGAGGCTGAATTACTACTAACGCCAGGTATTGCCAGATGAGCGTCTGTATAACTACACTTAGAGCGACCGCTAGTAGATGCTGTAAGCGGGTATCGGGCACTGTAACAGAGCGTCTCGGTCGCTCTAGTAACCTGGCCGGCATTGATGAATGTGATGTGTGTTGGGCGCTCTAACAACAGTATAACACTGCAGCGACCAAGAGGTAGCGCCAGCTCTGTGCGTCCGGCACTCGGCGCTCCACACCATACAAAAACCTACACACAGCATCGACGCTCTAAAAGCTGGGCGCTGTAGCATAGAGTGCCGGACGCTGTGTGATCAAAGTCTGTTTTTGAACAGATATCCACCAGTAACAAAGCGAAAACACATGGAATGACATTGTTTTAACACTGTGACATTAACACTTTAGTGCCAGACCTGTAATGACAATTCTGCATAAAAATATAAAAAGTTCCAAAAATGTAAAAAAGTGTTTGTTTGCAGCCAGGAGACGTCACACAATGATTTGGGCAAAAAAAAAAAAGATTTAAATTGCCAAACACGCTATTTATATGCAACTAATGAAGCCCCATTGAAATGTATGGGAGAGTGACACTGAGTGACATGTTCTATATGGCGCTCCTGAGCCTAGAGCGCCGGTGCTATACACTGAGCCATCTGTAATAATACATGTGGCGCTGCACGGCGCTGTTAGAGGCGCTTACCAGATTTGCTTTCTTAAATGTGGTTTCCCGTACAGCGCCCCGCGTTCACCAGACGCTGCCTGCCACTACAAAGCACTACCTGGCGCTATCCCCTCTTAAATAACCCCCTAACACTAGTAGACCTGGAGCTGACCCAGGGTTAATAGGTACAGATGCGATAGCCTTTCCTATAATAGCAACTCATTCAGCGGTAATGTAAATCTCAGCATTAAAAGCCTGTACTTCATTTCAGCACTGTATAATAAAGTCAGGCCCTGTAATACACTAATAATAGCCTATCTTTCCCTGATCACATAGAAACACAGAGACTCCAGGAGTGTCCTTGAGCCAGTAAATTTATTTCCAGATTTTAGCATTAAGCCGGCAATATGTTAACACACATAAAGAATCATATATCTAAGCGTTAGGAGCTGCGTAATTATTAGCTGTGCTAATTACCAAACAGTCCAAAGCGGAGAGGACCCTGCAGAAAAGCGAAAGGGTAAAAAACAGATTACCCTTAAAGGAATCCAGATGTTTGTTCGGCGCGTTTGCCGCGGCTAATCTGTGATAGGCAATTAACATGAACAGATTTTCATGCGCGCCATCGTCCTGTCCAGCATGTTCTTCACCTGTTACTCTCCAGATTAATGAATCTCCCGCCTGTAGAGGACAAACCGCCTCCAATTTATAATGTCGCTATCTGCGCGCTGTCACCAGCCCAGAGTTGTTGAAGAGTTTACAAAACAAATTGTTTATTAATTCTTTCTAAACTTTGAAAGTTCATCGGCTATAACTGATTTCCTTAAGAAACCATTTAAACCGGACCTTCATCCTGAATAAGAGCCTATCTTGTATGTTTCCCTCACCCTGTACATACAGATTGTCCACATTAATCCGGACCCTCACCCTGAATAAGAGCCTATCTTGTATGTTTCCCCCACCCTGTACCTACAGATTGCTCACATTAATTTGGACCTTCGCCCTGAATAGCACTGGAAATAAATGTCCCACTGGGTATATAAGTAAATGTTCCACTGGGTATATAAGTAAATGTCCCACTTTACTGACATAGGGAAGAATGGAATGCATGGACTGTCACCAGCATCTTTTATGAACCAAATATTCCTAGAGCATGTGACCCATAACTAAGTTACACGCTAAACCACACCTCTACCACGCCCGTCACCCACAAACTAGTTTAAACTGTCCTACTTTGAGTACCCCAAAACATGGTCAGTTTGAGTAGAGGTCCCTGGGAAGAAAGACTATTGATGGAGGCCCTCGGACAGGGCACTGGTTCATCACTTCTAAATTCAGTCCTGCTTATTACCTTCTGCATTCCCTGCCACCCACGTCACAGTGAGCAGCCAATCAGGTTCGGCCAATGACCATGCAGATTTATGGGCAACTGCTAGCCATCGAACTTAATGGGACATGGCTGTTTCTGCACCTCAATACATTCCACTAGGAGTGAAATAAGTGTGGTGAAGACCCCTGATCCTAAAGTCTAGTAGAGTCCCCGGTAAGTAACTGTAGAACGGAGGCCCCGGGACAGTAGTACTGGTTCAACCACCGTTTAGTTGGACCCTGCTCAGCACTTCTGTGTTCCCTGCCACCCATGTCACAGTGAGTTCCCCCAATGACCACAAATATTTCTGGATAAAATGCATGTAAGTAGGCAGGGCCGGAATAAGTGTGGTGGAGGCCACTGGGCACAAAATCTGGTGGAGGCCCCATATACAGTATTTTTTTGCTTTAAAATAATAGTCCAGCCCAGTAAGTGATTGGATACTGGAACATCAGATCGGGTCCCCTGTGCCCCCCTTGTGCGGGTGCGTGCTGCTCGGGAACTCTTGCTTTGCTATTCTGGGTGGGGGGTAGTGTAGTCGCTCAGCTGGTCCAGCAGAAAACAGTTCCCTGCATTGAGCTGCCAGCGGCTGTGCTTGGTGGCTTATGTGCAGTGACAGCTCTGCACCCATCACTATAGAGTTGCTGACGGCAGTTTTGCTGCTCTAGACTCCGTCCTGCCCTATGGTGGCTTTGGCTGCAGGTTTTCAAAAACAAAAGGCTGGGGGGGGGCCCACTGCCGCGATAGCTTTGTTGCTGACCCTGCAGACCATCACACCAAAGACTGAAAAGCCCCCTGGACCAGATCATAACCCAAAGGTTGGTGGAGGCCCCTTTGCACAGCAAGTGGTGGAGGCCCCTTTGCACAGCAAGTGGTGGAGGCCCCGTGGACGTGCCCCTCATAATCCGGCCCTGTAAGTAGGTTTCATTAAATTTCAGAGAATTTTGTACTTCGGGGCAAATCAAGTTTGGTGAAGTATCAGGATCAGGTTGCAGTAGAGGTCAGTCTGTGTGCCACCAGTTGTACCCCTGGTCAGGAACCCCTGGCCTAAATGATTCCCTTACAGTAGCTACCAATTACATTATAAGAGACATTACATTGCTTGAGGATCAGAATGGGGTTATTCAAAGTTGTAAAGTTGTTGTTGCGCTTTTGGAGGGCAAATGGTAAGTTTCCCTATTCAAAAAAGAAGAACTCCTAGTTGGAGGAAGTGAGATTTGTCTGCCATGATTTAAGGAATGGAAAGCCCCTTGGTAGTGAACGGAATAGATGACAGTGTACAGAGTGTTGAGAGATTGGACAAATGTAACGGCGTACAGAAAAATACAAGCAATGCATTTCCCAAAGTTCCCTCCGAATTTTCCCATTGATTTATTCTTCAATAGAAATTGTCTTCAGCAGAGTATGAAAATACATTATGTCACCGCCGGTCTTCAGCAAGCCGGTCCACAGGGCTATGGTTTCACTCTTGCGCAGTGCTTTTGATGAAATATCTTCTTCTTTTTTTTCTACATCTGTACATCTCCAATATGCTCATTTCCAGACAGCAGGGCTCCGAAGACTTAAAGGAACACTCCAGCCAAGCGTGAACATTTTACATTTAAACTCCATTCCATGTACATGCTGTGTGGCTCTAATCCTGGTGTTCATCCTGTGTACTTGAGGGTCCTATTTACTAAATGTTCCCACCTCCAACAAACAGGGATTTCATTTAGTTTAATTCAATTGCCATCATTTAAAGCGCACCTATACTCAGAGTGAAGTATATGTAGTCACCTTCCCACATCCTGAGAACAGTGAGCGAACCCAGAGGGTCTCACACAGTGGGGCATCACAAACTAGGGTAGCTAGGCTTTCTGGCACCCAGGGCAAAGATTTGAAATAGAGCCCCCCCCCCACCTGTGCTCAGGCCCTCTTTGCCCCCCCCCCCCCGACCTGCTGTACCCGGGGCACGGGACAGTCTGCCCCCCCCCCCAGTTACGCCCCTGCCTCAGGGGGGCGGACCAAAACCTGGGATAGTTAGAATCCTGGGCTTTGGTCCACTTTAAGGTGATCCACGATTGATGAAGTTTATTTATCTACGACTCCTTTGTTTGTCATAGACAAGATTTCAAGGTAAGGAAGGAATAGGGAAAAATGGGAGTAGGAATATATTGAAAGCCGGAGATGAGCAAGAAATCATATAAATCTTCCATTTAGATCTGTGGGTTTGGGTTAAACATTTAAATTATCAGCCATAAAGCTCATCATATGTTAGTTTTACTATAAGAGCTCATGCATTTTACATTGGCGAGCCAGGGGTATAATGACCCGTAGATGCCTCCACTACTTATGGTGATCCATGATCATCACTCTGGTTTGCTCATCTCCAACCAGAACCTCTTTTCACCACAGGCAAATTTGCAATACAGTAGAAGGTGCAATGAGGCAGCAACAATGTTGTCTGAAGTCGGGACTTCTTGCTCTATTCTTCCGCATACTGGTATTGCCAATTACGGTGTAAAATCAGCAAGACCAAGCAAAGGCGGCAAGCAATGAGGGAAAGAAACCAGTCACTCGAATCCTGCCAGAATATTGCTCTTTTCAACAAAGCCATCTATCCAATCGCACTGGCAAATTGGAAGGCACATCACATGTTCTCACGCTCTAATGATGATATAAAGTAGCCCTTAGCTGCCTTGAAGCAAATGCTAAGAGTTTGTTCAGTTTACAGGAAAAAAAGGGGGGGTTGTAATTTCCCAGAATCCTCTGTGTACCCTACCAAGGACACACTTCCATCATTATATTTAAAAGCCTATCTAACTTTTCATCATTGCAACGGTTCCTTTAATTACCTCTCCCTCTCCGGCGTTTTCTTTTCTTATTCTTTTCTTATTTCGATGATCTATTTTTCTCCATCCCAGAAGGAGAAGGCAATATGGATGTGCGTCGAGTGAGTCTACAACAAACATTTGGGCAGTTATGTGTTATTTAGAAAAAGACAGACCTGTTATTGTTGGAAGGAGGCCCGTAAATGGAGATGTTTCTCTATTACAGCTAAGAAAAATTATTTCTTTTTCACCGTAATAGGAAAAAAAAAATAGAAATTTGTTTTCTTCTGAACATTGCAGGTAGAAATTTTATGGGTAATTGTGTTGAGAATTTATTTTCAGAAATAGATGTTGTTACCGCTGGAGGAGGGCGAAATCGCTCCTGCAAGGGAGGTAGGCCCGGTTATGAAACATGGTAGTGAATTTTGAGATTTAGAGACAGAATATTGGAATGTGCCCGTTACCTGGGGATTTGATTGATAGTTGATTTTTTTTAACTGCCATTGGAGAATTGAGATTAAATTACATCTGTGTGGGAGGAGCACAGACAGAGACGTCTCAGTTGCTGGTCTGCGAGTTATAGGCATATATAATATATGACCAGGGCCAGATTAAGGGGTGAACCAGGACTCTCATCCTTGGGCCTCCACCACTTGGGGGCCTCCACCACTTGGTAACAAGTAGTGTTGGGCAAACCCCTAGAGGTTCATTTTCAGCAAAGTCATCCGAACTTAGAACAAAAGTTTGGTTTGGATATCGGAACTTGACCCAAACCCAAACCCAATCCCCATTGAAAAAAAATAGGAACCTGAACTCTACCTGTCTCCCTGAACTCTTCCAGTCTCCCTAAATTACACCTGTGTGGAAGGAGCAAAGTCCCAGTTGCTGGTCTTCGAGTCAAAGGCATAAATAATATATGACCAGGGCCAGATTAAGGAAGGGGTGAACCAGGACTCTCATCCTTGGTAACAAGTAGTGTTGGGCAAACCCCTAGAAATTCGGTTTCGGCAAGGTCGGCCGAACTTTGAACAAAAGTTTGGTTTGGGTATCCAAACTTGACCCAAACTCGAACACAATCCCCATTGAAATCAAAAGGAACCTGAACTCTTCCTGACTCCCTTAATGCTTCCTCCCTAAATTACACCTGTGTGGGAGAAGCACAGTCTCAGTTGCTGGTCTGCGATTCAAATGCATAATTAATATATGACCAGGGCAAGATTAAGGAAGGGGTGAACCAGGACACTCATCCTCTGGCCTTCACCTTGATTGGGGGTTCCCCACTGTGTGTTTTTAAGAAGAAGCTTAATGATAGAACAAGGGGGCACAACCTGAAGCTAGTCGGGGGGAAGATCAGGAGCAATGTTAGAAAATATTATTTTACAGAAAGAGTAGCAGATGCTTGGAACAAACTTCCAGCAGAGGTAGTTGAAAAATCAGTCACTGAATTTAAACATGCCTGGGATAAGCACACATCTATCCTAAGATAAAGAGAACATACAGTATACACATAAGGGCAGACTAGATGGACCGTATGGTCTCCTTCTGCCGTCAACCTTCTATGTTTCTATGTGTGAAACCCCCCAGGTCGCCCGAACAAACTGACCTCTTCCCCTTATATCACTTTAAGCATTAAGTCACTGGATAATTAGCAAGTTTGAATTAACTCAAACAAATTTTAATTTTGTCTTACATTTTTTTTAGCAAAAAGTGTGTTTGCAGGCTTTTCAAGATTCATCAATAAAATTCAGGTACAAAAAAAAAAAGATTGAGCTAGTTTCCGATCATAGTAAACTAAAACTTAAAGTTGATATGTGCTCTGCGTACTTTCCTCTGACCCATTTGGCCCGTATATATAATCATCATATTTCAGCAGCTGCTGCAAAACAATTGCTGTTGTTACTTTGCGCACCCCCATTTCCCTCAATTTCCCCAGAGCGCACCAACTTTGCCTTTCACCAAGTCCTCTCCCGTCTCATTTGTATGCTCTTTGACTGCGCACACATTTTGGGTTTTCTGTCATCTGCACCACTCCGTGAGCAAAATCTGTCAAGCTGTCACCGCGGCTGGGCAATTATATTACTGTTGTCAAAATACAACAGTGACTGCTTCTCCCTCACCTAGCATCAAGGCAATTATTACTCTCAATGTCAGAGTCGTAAATTAGCATCGCTACATGCCATTAATATTTACGTTAGGTATTAACATAAGTCTGCTCTTCTACTTTGTTTTTATTTCCTTCCTATGAATTTTCGTCAGGTGCCGCCATTGGGTTGCCGAGCCTCCACCCATCCCGTGCTTGAAACAGGAAGGGTTAACCTTACGACTGGCATGTACCAGAGGGGCAGAAATTTATGATGTCTGAGGTAATGTGTTACAATGACTGGTTACTTAGATGTAGTCTGCCCTTCAGTACCCAGGAGCCTAGCAACATATCACTGCCCCATTATTCTGCCGCACCTCGGTGGTGCATTCAGACGCTATTGCGGGGTACATTCATCAAAGTCTAGCGCTTGTGAAATTGGACTCGGAATTTTAAAAAAAAAGGCATATTAATGAAGTCTGATGATTCCCACAGAATCTTTTGTTTTTCACGTAATGTCCTTGTAAAAATTTTCCAAAAGTATTTCAAGATGAGAGTTGCGATCAGGACGGAGGTGCAAGGAAGGCCTTGGGGCAGCAGGAAGTGGAAAAAATGCAGGATTTTGGTTATGACGGGTTCTATTCCCCCCCAGGACCAGAGGAGTAGCTAGGCTTTCTGGCATCCGGGGCAAGGATTCGAAAGGCACCTCCCACCCGTTCTCAGGCCCCCTGACCTGCTGCGCCCGTGGCAAGTGCCCCCCCTGTTCCCCCTACCTATGCCCCTGCCCAGGGCACCTGGAATTGGTCCAACTGCGCATGCGCGAGCTCTTGTCCGGTCAGATCAGACTCTCTCTCCCCATTGAAGCCAACAAGAACCTTTTGCCAAAGAATATAAACACAACAAAGGGCTCTTGTTGGCTTTGATTGGGAGAGAGCAGCTGCATCCCCAGTGGTGCTCAAACTCCCACCTCTGAATGGCTTGGGCGGTAACATCAGACAACAGTCCGAAGATGCAAGGGATGTGCCCGCTCTCGCTCCCCATTGTAAAGAATCAAAGTCATTTGCTGAGGACTGGGGAAAGACCGCCCTGGGTTTCATTCTGCTTTAAAGTGGACCAAAACCAACAGCAATCGGCCTGGGAATCTTATATATTTGGTCAGTTCCCTCCCCCTGGGGCATCCAAAATCAGGATGCCCCGCTGTGTGAAACCCCCCAGGTCGCCCCATACACTTACCTTCTTTTCCTGTCCAACGGCACATGTGCGAGTTACGGCCACCTTCCCGCTATCTCTCTGAACCAGGCATTTGTGAAGGGCCGACGTGGTCGCCTTAGACGAAGGGACGTCAGTGGACCTGAGTGCATTGATTGGATGAGCGGACACGCATGGGCTGTAGGACTGGCAAGAGGTGAGTTTGTTTCGACGACCTTGGGGGTTTCACAAAGCGAGGCATCCCCGATCGGGGAGCCCCTGGGGGCAAGGACTTAAACCCAGGATAGTCAAAATCCTGGGTTTTGGTCCAATTTAAGGCTTTTTAATGGGGACCCTAAGGCCCTGGAAAGCTAGTAAATGCAAGCTAGTTACAATGGGAACAAAATCCTAACTCATGCTCAATCAGCATGCGGCATCACTTGCGGCGCATGTCATGGGTTGGGATGCTGAGGTGCGCTTTGGAGTGTGGCTAAGCTCTGTTGTAGCGGTCAATCAAGTTTAAAGTTTAGAAAGAAACGACATGGTTTCACACTAAAGGGCATCCCCAATCAGGATGTCTGTAGGGAAAACTCTTAAAGTAAGCAAACTCATTTATATGTGGTTTAGAGGAAGTATTTTTTATTTCTAAATTCCTCATTTGCAGACTACAACTTGATTGGGGTTTTGAGCGCAACGCCTACAGGTGTCTAATGATAAACACGTCCCTGTTTAGAGGAGCCTGAAATGCACAAAAACACATGTACGCACGCATGCACATTTACAAATTATGCGAGTATAATTTAACATTGCTCCAAAAATACTGAAAATTGCTTTAAATTACTTCTCCATTTTTCCTTTTCGAAATGAATGTAATCACGATGTCATTACTGTTGCCCTGCGCAGCGAATCGCTGAAGATAATGACTTTGCTGGAAGTAGCGGAGACCAGGCTGGCAACATGGGTGATCCATCCTTTCATGTGTAATGCGTGTCACCGCTGTCTTGGTGGGGTGGGGGTGGCGCAGGGGGGGGGTTGTCATGAAACACTTCCTCCTCCCCAATGTCTCCTCTGGCCAGACGTGTATTAAAACATCCTCCTCGTATGGCATTAAATCAATGCTAGTCAAGCCAAGGTGAAGACATCTCGGAGCAGAACGAGGGTGACACTATGGTAATTAGGAGATGTGAGTTTCGGAACAGGGAAAAAAAAACTTCAGTGGGAGGGATGTCCTTAAGTCAATGCTTTTAAGAATCCAGATGCAAAAGTGAGGCTGGGAGAAAGTATATCAACAGGCATAAAGGAATTTATCCACATGAGTCATCCCAGTGAATTCTCCTCATTAGCATAAGGTCACCGAATGCATGTGTTCCTAAGAACAATCTCATTTTCTGCTCCTCTGGTCTTCAAACGACCTTCTTGCCAGTGCAGGGGAGAACCTGTCAGATGCCTTTATACTTCCAAGCTGTTTGTGAGGAGCTTTTCAGATCCGTATGTCACCAGGCCCAGATTAAGGATGTTTATGTTATGGAGAATTTCTCCCTAACAACATTCTAGACTCCCCCCACAACCAGAGAAAATCAATACAACAATTCTGCACTCATACCACACCAGGCACTGAACTTCCCCTAGAAGCAATGAGGAGCAACTTCTGCAAAAAAATCTCAGCTTTTGTGTCAAGATGCCCTGTATGCCATGAGTCTTGGCTCAGGGAGCCACTAGAAACAAATGGTGCAGGTCCCAGGGTGCATTTAAGCCAAGAAGCCCTGTACACCATGGTTCTCAGCTCAGGAAGTCACTAGGAACAACTGATGCAGGCTCCAGGGTGCTTTTAAGCCGAGATCCCCCGTGCGCCCTGGATCTCAACTCAGGGAGCCACTAGAGACAAATGATACAGGCCCCAGGGTGCTTTTAAGCCAAGATGCCCCGTACACCATGGTTCTCAGCTCAGGAAGTCACTAGGAACAACTGATGCAGGCTCCAGGGTGCTTTTAAGCCAAGATGCCCCGTGCGCCATGGATCTCAGCTCAGGGAGCCACTAGAGACAAATTATGCAGGCCCCAGGGTGCTTTTAAGCCAAGATGCCCCGTACGCCATGATTCTTGGCTCAGGAAGCCATTAGGAACAACTGATGCAGGTTCCAGGGCGCTTTTAAGCCAATATGCCACCCTACGTCATGGTTCTTGGCTTAGGAAGCCACTAGGAAAAAATGATGCAGGCCCCAGGGTGCTTTTAAGCCAAGATGCCCTATACGCCATGGTTCTCTGCTCAGGGAGCCACTAGGAACAACTGATGCAAGCCCCAGGGCGCTTTTAAGACAAGGTGTCTCGTACACCATGGTTTTCGGCTCAAGGACCTGATAGAAATAAGCAATGCAGGTCCCAGGAGGACATATATGACTTGTTGGAATTATTCCTCTGCATTTAACCAATCCATGCAGTGAGACAAACACAAGCAGTGAGTGCACACAAGCCCAGAACGGTGGGCTGCCCTAGCAATGGTGCCCAGGGAGCAGTTGGGGGGTTAGGTACCATGCTCAAGAGCATTTCAGTCATGCCCTGGCCAGGAATCGAACTTGCCACTCCAGTCACAAGCCCTGGTCATGCACCCCAGTTGATAATGCGGGTGGGGGAATGATTGTTGTTGAAGACCCACTTTTCAGAATCACCTTCTAACATTGCAGAAGCCCATTGTCGAATCATGCATGTGAATATATATATATATATATATATATATATATATATATATATATTGGAAGGGGCAAGTGCCAGGCTTCAGCCTAGGGAAGCCACCTCTTCACCTCGTTTTAAGAACATTTTTTCTTTGCTCACAATTCGATTAGGCTATTGCATGATTGCATTAAACTCTGACATCCCAAGTAGGGATGAGCGAATCGATCCGGACGAACCCGAATTCGTTCCGAATTTCAGGAAAAATTTGATTCTGAACAAATCCGAATTTCCCCGCGATTCGATCGATCGAGGTTTTCCTTTAAACTCCAGTCATTTCAATTACAGGCATTCTAAAATGGTGGAAGCACATGTCCGGACATATTCCCTGGGGCAAGGTATCATGGGAAAGTCACATGCAGCCTATCAGCAGCCAGGAAGCCTGGTGACGTCACCGTGCTATATAAACCGGCAGCCATTTTCCTTGTGCGCAGTTCAGCGTTGCATTGCGGCCAGAGCAGAGCTGGTTACAGACAGGGACAAAGTTAGAGATAGGTAGGGTGAGTCAGAGAGACCGACAGAGAGGCAGAAAGAGAGGTAGACAGAGCCAGGGAAAGATAGTGAAAGATAGGGAAAAACCGGAACGATCCAGGCAGGGACAGCATTGAAGTGACAGGGAAAATGTTTTTTTTTTTTTCATTAGCCAGATCAGTTTTCAATTCAATTTCAGTTCTTTGTGCTGTAAACCTGCCTTGCCACTGTGCATCCCATCTATGCAGTGGCATATTTAACCCTATCTGTTACACACAAGCATTTCTCATAACTGGATTAGTTTTAATATTTTTTTGTCTGGTTTAAATACACCAGCCCACATGTGCATCCCAAACCAGCACATGTCACCCTATCTGTTATATTACATAAGCGTTGTTCAGCCTCATTTTAATTAAGCTATTGCTTTTTGAGTTGGCTTTTGTCCTGCTGCCAAAACACTAGGCCGCAGGGTATCCCAAACCTGCAAGTAGCACCCTATCTGTTATACTAAATACCCTTGTTCATCCTCAGCTTAATCAAGCTATTGCATTTTGAATTGGTTTTTGTCCTGCTGCCAAAACACTAGGCCGCAGGGTATCCCAAACCTGCACGTTGCACCCTATCTGTTATACTAAATAGGCTTGTTCAGCCTCAGCTTTATTAAGCTATTGCATTTTGAATTGTTTTTTTTTCCTGCTGTCAAAACACTAGGCCGCAGGGTATCCAAAACCTGCACGTTGCAGCCTATCTGTTATACTAAATTAGCTTGTTCAGCCTCAGCTTTATTAAGCTATTGCATTTTGAATTGGTTTTTGTCCTGCTGTCAAAACACCAGGCCGCAGGGTATCCCATATTGCCAATTTTCATAGTATCTGGTGCAGAGAAGCAGTTCATCACTTTATTTAGCTTCTGCTTTTTAAATAAACACATTTTTTAAAGTACCAATTGAACATTTCAAATACATAAAAATGTCAGGCAGACAAGTGCCAGGATGTTCAAAGAGGAGTGGCAGAGGCCAAGATTCAGCAGGCAGACTAGGGGCGAGTGGCAGCAGGAGCCACGGTGAGAGACCTGATCTGCCAGTATCTGCTAGCGGTCGTGTCTCCACCAGTAACGTATCTGCCGTGGTAGATTGGTTAACGCGGTCATCCACATCATCACAAGTTACATCTGAGACCCCCAGTCTAGGGTCGGTAAGTTCCTCTGACACAACCCTGAGTTGGCATGCCCCGAGAACAGTCCCTGTCCTCCCATTGCCTCTGTCCTACCCCGTTCCCTCCCCCAGCGATGTATCCTATGCTTTGGGTTCAGCTCCACTCTTTAGTGAGGAGAACGATCAGATAGAGGACAGTTAGCAGCTACTGCCCAGCCAAGAAATGGAGGTGGCTTCTTTAGCTAGGCAGACAAATAGTGATGTGGAGAGTGTCATGGGTGTTGCGAGCGTTCCAGCTCCTGCGCCAGACACTGTTGAGGAAACCGAAAACATCAGTGATGTGTAGCCACAACTCGGTGATGATGATGATGAAGCCGATCGCACTTGGGAACCGGGTGATGAAGGGGCTTCATCGTCATCATCAGGAGAAGAGGGGCGCAGGTTGCCCCGGAGTCAGCAGCTGAGGCAGCAAGGTGTTAGCAGCATGGTTGGCAGTCAGCATGGGGGCACAATTGTAAAGCCTGGAGCCAAACGGAGCCGGGGCCGGGGTAGAGCACCTGCTGCACGGCAGGCTACCTTATCGGGAGGTAGTGGGGCAGGGGTTCCTGGAGTTGGTGACAGTAGCAGTGAATCAGTGCGGCCTGTTGGTGGGAAAAGTAGCTACTCGGCAGTGTAGCAGTTTTTCCTGAAACATCCGCAGGAGGGTAACATGGCCACATGCAAGATATGTAGGCAGAAGGTGAAGCGTGGCCAGGGCCCAAATGTTGGCACCACGGCCCTGCGTCAACATATGATGCATCACCATAAAGCGGCCTGGGAGAACCGAGGCTCCAAAGAGGTGGTCCAGCCTGCTTCCTCACCAAGTGGGATGCCGCTCCCAGTTTCTGCCAGCCAAGGCTCCAGCACCTCAGCCGAAGGTAGCTGTGCGCCATACCCATCCTCTGTCGCTCCTGACGCTCCTGCTCCTCCTCCTCCAAGTCATGCATCCCGCCAGCAATCCATCAGCGAAGCCATGTCCAAGAGACAGCAGTATGCGCCCACTCATCCTACGGCGCAGAAGCTGAATGTGCTCCTGTCCAAGTTGCTGGTGCTGCAGTCGCTCCCTTTTCAGGTGGTGGACTCTGCACCTTTCAGAGAACTAATGGCTAATGGCTTGAGCCGAGGTGGAGAGTCCCAAGCCGTCATTTCTTTGCCAAGAAGGCAGTACCAGTGCTGCACACTTTTGTTGAACAGAAGGTGGGCCAGTCCTTGAGCCTGTCGGTGTGTAGCAAAGTGCATGGCAGCGCCGACGTCTGGAACTGTAACTACGGTCAGGGACAGTACATGTCATTTACGGCCCACTGGGTGAATGTGGTCCCTTCGCAGCAGCAGCAGCAACTTGGACAGGTCACGCCGCTTCGGCCTCCGCGCTCCATGGCCGTTGTGCCTGTGACACCGTGCGACTCGGCCTCCTCATCCTCCGCCATCTTCTCACTCTCCAATGTAGGATCAAGTCTCAGTGCCCCTCCAGTCTACCATGTGTGCAGGGCACGGAGGTGTCACGCTGTGCTTCACATGGTTTGTCTTGGCGAATGGAGTCACACAGGGGAGGAACTGCTTAAATTTATTCATCACGAAATCCAAACATGGCTTACTCCAAGAAAACTTAAAATGGGAATCATGGTTACCGACAATGGGAAGAACATTTTGTCTGCGCTGCGACAAGGAAGCCTGACCCATGCGCCTTGCATGGCTCACATCTTCAATCTGGTTGTCAAGCGGTTTCTGAAGTGTTCCCCCGATCTGCAAGACATCCTAACAACTTCAAGGAAACTTTGCATGCACTTCAGCCACTCATACACCGCCAAACACACCCTTCTTGAGCTACAGCGTCAGAACGGCAACCCCCAACATAGTCTGATTTGCGATGTTTCCACCTGTTGGAATTCCACCCTTCACATGTTGGACCGATTATATGAACAGAGAAAAGCCATCACGGATTTCCTGGTGATCCAAGCGCATAGGGGGACTCCCCTGTGTAACTTCAATGTCAACCAGTGGCAGCTCATACGTGACACCTGCCGCTTGCTCAGGCCCTTTGAGGAAGCCACTTTATTTGTCAGTCGGCAGGATTGCGGGATGAACGACGTGATTCCACTGCTTCATATACTACAGCACATGTTGGAAACCATGGCTGGTCAGGGCACTGAAGACATGGTGTCTACATCTTATGGCCACATGAACCCTGTTGGAGCTGAACTGGAGGAGGAGGAGGAAGAGGAGGAGGAGTGGCCCAGTGAAGCACAGTTTAGGCTTGCCCAAATGGCTGGTTTATCTAGTCAGCGGACAGGAGAGGAGGAGCAGGAGCAGCCAGAGGAGCTAGAGGGTTGTGAGGAAGGTGAGACAGAGGACCCGGGCACACCGTGGCAGTATGCAGTGGAGATTGAGACAGGTAGTCCCTCCGAGTCACTTGCGCAAATGGCAGGAAGCATGCTCACGTGCTTGCGTAGTGACCCCAGAATTGTTTCCATTTGTCGGCGGGATGACTTCTGGCTTTCCACCTTATTGGACCCCCGCTTCCGGCACAAAATGGGGGCATTTTTTAAACCCGCCAAGAGGGAGGACAAACTGAACTACTACAAAGATATTCTACGTAGGCAGTTGGCCGATGCCTATCTGTGCCATGGTCCATACTCTCGCAGGTCTGACTCAGGGGGACCTCTGCGCTCACCCTCCACTGCCATGGCTGCTGGTGGGGTTGGCAGGAGCAGCAGCAGCAGCTCCATCAGCAGCAGCCTCAGTCTTCAGTCGCTAATGAGTAGCTTTCTACACCCGCATAGTGTTGGTTCTCATGAGCAGCAGGAAGACCTGGAGCAGGACCTGAACCAGCAGGTCATGTCATACCTTGACATGACCATGCCAACACACCTTGAGGATCCGCTGGACTTCTGGGCAGCCAAACTTGGCTTGTGGCCGCAACTAGCAGAGTTTGCCCTGGAAAAGCTGTCCTGCCCAGCAAGTAGCGTGCCATCTGAGCGGGTGTTTAGTGCGGCGGGGCCATAGTTACGGCGAGGAGAACTCGTCTGTCAACTAAAAATGTGGAGAGACTCACTTTTGTGAAAATGAATCAGGAATGGATCAGCAAGGATTTCCACCCACCAATGGCTGATGCATGCGACTAGATTCAGCATGGTGCCACGTTTTACACTTTCCAAATGGTGCAAAACATATTTATGTGTTTAGGCCAATTTTTGGGCTCCTGCTGATGCAAACTTCAGGGTGTGCCTTTCAGCCAATTTTGGGCCTCCTGCTGCTGCTACCAACTGCAGTGTGTCTTTCAAGCTATGTTTGGGCTCCTGCTGCTGCTGCTTGCAACTCCAGGGTGTGATTCATCCAATTTTGGGGCTCCTGAAGCCAACTCCAGTGTCTCTTTAAAGCAATGTTTGGGCTTCTGCTGCTGCTTGCAACTCCAGGGTGTGATTCATCCAATTTTTGGGGCTCCTGCTGCCAACTCCAGTGTCTCTTTCAAGCTATGTTTGGGCTCCTGCTGCTGCTGCTTGCAACTCCAGGGTGTGATTCATCCAATTTTTGGGCTCCTGCTGCCAACTCCAATGTCTCTTTCACGCAATGTTTGGGCTACTGCTGCTGCTGCTTGCAGCTCCAGGGTGTGATTCATCCAATTTTTGGGCTCCTGAAGCCAACTCCAGTGTCTCTTTAAAGCAATGTTTGGGCTCCTGCTGCTGCTTGCAACTCCAGGGTGTGATTCATCCAATTTTTGGGCTCCTGCTGCCAACCCCAGTGTCTCTTTCAAGCTATGTTTGGGCTCCTGCTGCTGCTGCTTGCAACTCCAGTGTGTGATTCATCCAATTTTTGGGCTCCTGAAGACAACTCCAGTGTCTCTTTAAAGCAATGTTTGGGCTCATGCTGCTGCTTGCAACTCCAGAGTGTGATTCATCCACTTTTTGGGCTCCTGCTGCCAAGTCCAGTGTCTCTTTCAAGCTATGTTTGGGCTCCTGCTACTTGCAACTCCAGGGTGTGATTCATCCAATTTTTGGGCTCCTGCAGCCAACTCCAGTGTCTCTTTTACGCAATGTTTGGGCTCCTGCTGCTTGCAACTCCAGGGTGTGAATCATCCAATTTTTGGGCTCCTGCAGCCAACTCCAGTGTCTCTTTAAAGTAATGTGTGTGCTCCTGCTGCTGCTGCTGCTTGCAACTCCAGGGTGTGATTCATCCAATTTTTGGGCTCCTGCAGCCAACTCCAGTGTCTCTTTAAAGTAATGTTTGTGCTCCTGCTGCTGCTTGCAACTCCAGGGTGTGATTCAGCCAATTTTTGGGCTCCTGCAACCAACTCCAGTGTCTCTTTAACGTAATGTTTGGGCTCCTGCTGCTGCTTGCAGCTCCAGGGTGTGATTCATCCAATTTTTGGGCTCCTGCAGCCAACTCCAGTGTCTCTTTCAAGCTATGTTTGGGCTCCTGCTGCTGCTGCTTGCTACTCCAGGGTGTCATTCAGCCAATTTTTGGGCTCCTGCTGCCAACTCCAGTGTCTCTTTCTAGCTATGTTTGGGCTGCTGCTGCTTGCAACTCCAGGGTGTCATTCAGCCAATTTTTGGGCTCCTGCTGCCAACTCCAGTGTCTCTTTCAAGCTATGTTTGGGCTCCTGCTGCTGCTGCTTGCAACTCCAGGGTGTCATTCAGCCAATTTTTGGGCTCCTGCTGCCAACTCCAGTGTCTCTTTCTAGCTATGTTTGGGCTGCTGCTGCTTGCAACTCCAGGGTGTGATTCATCCAATTTTTGGGCTCCTGCAGCCAACTCCAGTGTCTCTTTTACGCAATGTTTGGGCTCCTGCTGCTTGCAACTCCAGGGTGTGATTCATCCAATTTTTGGGCTCCTGCAGCCAACTCCAGTGTCTCTTTAAAGTAATGTGTGTGCTCCTGCTGCTGCTGCTGCTGCTTGCAACTCCAGGGTGTGATTCATCCAATTTTTGGGCTCCTGCAGCCAACTCCAGTGTCTCTTTAAAGTAATGTTTGGGCTCCTGCTGCTGCTTGCAGCTCCAGGGTGTGATTCATCCAATTTTTGGGCTCCTGCAGCCAACTCCAGTGTCTCTTTCAAGCTATGTTTGGGCTCCTGCTGCTGCTGCTTGCTACTCCAGGGTGTCATTCAGCCAATTTTTGGGCTCCTGCAGCCAACTCCAGTGTCTCTTTAAAGTAATGTGTGTGCTCCTGCTGCTGCTGCTGCTGCTTGCAACTCCAGGGTGTGATTCATCCAATTTTTGGGCTCCTGCAGCCAACTCCAGTGTCTCTTTAAAGTAATGTTTGGGCTCCTGCTGCTGCTTGCAGCTCCAGGGTGTGATTCATCCAATTTTTGGGCTCCTGCAGCCAACTCCAGTGTCTCTTTCAAGCTATGTTTGGGCTCCTGCTGCTGCTGCTTGCTACTCCAGGGTGTCATTCAGCCAATTTTTGGGCTCCTGCTGCAAACTCCAGTGTCTCTTTCAAGCTATGTTTCGGCTCCTGCTGCTGCTGCTTGCAACTCCAGGGTCTGATTCATCCAATTTTTGGCCTCCTGCTGCCAACTCCAGTGTCTCTTTAAAGCAATGTTTGGGCTCCTGCTGCTGCTGCTGCTTGCAACTTCAGGGTGTGATTCATCCAATTCTTGGGCTCCTGTTGCCAACTCCAGTGTGTGTCTTCAGGCCAATTTTTGGGCTCCTGCTGCCAACTCCAGGATGTCTTTCAGACAATATTTGGGCTCCTGCTGCTGCCAGCTCCAGGGTGTGTTTTTCAGGCAATATAGGGGCCCCTCATAGTGATGCCACCTCAACTCTGCAATTGTGCCGCTCTGCGATTCTAATAGTGATGCCTCTGATCTGCATGTCACAATTATTTACAGTATTATTTCACTAACCCAGCACGCATCCTATGCGTGTTACAGCAAGGCAGAGTGGTTTACAACCCTATTGAGGCTCTAGGAAGCTCAGAAATAGCCGTTTTTAATAGCGATCGTCGCGGATAAATTCGGACCGAAACAAATTTTTACTGAAAATTCTGAAAATTCGAATCAGCCGAATCGAATTTTTCAAAAGTTCGCTCATCTCTAATCCCAAGCCTCATTTTCGACTGCTTTTGCTTGGCTTTTTATGCTGCCAGGTTTCAGAATGGGGCTACATTTTTGATGGCCATCCCTTGACCTTCAACACTGTTTTTAAACATTTTTAGGGATTACAATGCCATTAAGCTATTGCATGGTTGTATTAACCCCCAACACCTGACCCTTATTTTGTACCACTCTTGCTTTGTTCCTCATAAGGAAAGGGGCGGGTGCTAATGTCAGGCTTGAGCGCAGGCATACATTTTGGATGGCCAAACTCCCAACAACATTGTTTCTGAACATTTGCACAACCCTTGCTGGGTTTGTTATACTGGAATAAACAAGTGCTAGTGCAAGGCTTCAGAATAGAGGAATATTGTTGAGTGCCACCTTTTCCTCTCCAATATTTTATGAGAAGTTATTTTGAACTCTCAATGTGATTAAGCTATTTAGCGCAGTCATGCAATAGCTTGGTAGCATAGTGATCCTTTTAAATCACGATTAATAAACTGTTTTGGGTTGAGGGCAGAGCCTTCAACATGGAAGCCTGGCACTAGCACTTTCCCTTCCAGTGTAAAGAGCCAATTGCAAGAAATAACATGTCTTTGATAAAATGTCATCCTCATGGTGTGCTGGCGTGATACGAGATTCAATGTAAAGAATGCTGCATATATAAGACTTGCCCTGAGTTTGCTTATGGCAAACGATTTGGTAAATAGTTTAAAAAATGCTATTGAGAAAAGGAAAACAAAACATTGGTCTACGGCAACGTCTCCGATTTATCTTCTTTACTTCTACCCTCCGTTATTCCACCAGGCTTTCCAACGCTTTACCAAATAAAAACCTGTCTCCGTTTGGAGTCCCAAGGGTTAACAAATTAGTTACCGGCAAGCCTGAATCTAAACAGGAGCTCGGCTGTTTTCCGGTAAAAAAAAACGTTTTTCCTTTTTACAACACTGTATCAGAAATACGTCCCCCAGGAGAAACGCTTTATGTGAAGTATACGGTCCCATCGCATTACCTGCAGCGGGAAAACCTAATATCGCGCAAGGTGTGTGTCTACGCTCGGCTGCGCAGTCAGATATCTGACATTAAAAGCCTCTGTTTGCAATTAGACAGCCTGAGCGCGGGGAAAGGGAGCCGGGCCCAGAATCCAAAGCATTAAATTGTTATGCTGTGCCACAGTGAAATATCCCTTAGGAGAGCTTCTGTGCTCAGAGCCTACTAACTTAATTCTTTGTTTTACAGCTGTTGTGCAGAAAATTATATTGGATTGTAACAAAGGCCTTGTAGAGCCGGCTTCACATTTTTACAGGGGAGCAGACGCAACGCCTTGTCCCAAGCCATTTGTACATGGAAGGACAGAAGAAGAGCCGGGGGCCCTGCTTTATGCGCGCGGCCCTTCTCGGAGTGTTAGCTGTAATCCTGCATAAATAAGAGCAGATGTCCTTAAAAAGGACGCGTAATAACGCGTAATTACTTCCTTCGTATTAACGCTCAAAGAAAGGTGAGGCTTCAAAATCTGCTTTCACTTCAAGGTTATCTCTATCCAAAAAAAAAAAAAGATTTTAATGAAAACAATGAGGATGTTCCAAAACGCCAGCTTCCAAGTTGTTATCAGAAACCCTAACTCATAATGAAGCTCTTGAAGGATCCATAGAGCTCACTGCATCCCTCATCCTGATGGGCATCCTAAATAGGATTGCCCACCAGCTGGAGGTCTCAGCGCTCTAGATATCCTTTATAGAGGAACAAAACCCACCAGTGGCAGCCCAGGAATCTAAAAGACCCATTAGCCCTACTGCACGCAACCAACCACAGTCCTATCTGCAACACAATATTCCCTGTACAGGATGCAGGAAACATATAAGATAGGCTCTTATTCCGGGTGAAGGTCCGGATTAATGGGAGCAATCTATATGTACAGGGTGGGGGGAACATATAAGATAGGCTCTTATTCAGGGTGAAGATCCGGATTAATGGGAGCAATCTATATGTACAGGGTGGGGGAAACATATAAGATAGGCTCTTATTCAGGGTGAAGGTCTGGATTAAAGTGAGCAATCTGTATGTACAGGGGGGGAAACATATAAGATAGGCTCTTGTTCAGGGTGAAGGTCCGGATTAATGTGAGCAAACTGTAAGTACAGGGTGGGGGAAGCACATAAGATAGGCTCTTATTCAAGGTGTCAATGCAGGCGATTACTGGGGCTTCACACAGCAGGGCACTCCCCTAACCTGGAATCTCTTAGACTCTATGGCCCAGATGTCAAAGATTTTGGCAATTGACAATGTTTTTGTATTCACTGTTAGTCTTTATTGTGTTGTTCTGGCCATTATCTGGCTCATTATGCCATGTTTTATAATAAATTATGTCTTTATGAATAGTGTTTGCGAAAGCTTTGCCGTCAGCATCGTATATGTATAGGGTGATGAATTTATCTTTTGTGCAATAAAGCTAATCATAGTTTATTAAATATAAAGGCTAAACAGTCCTCGCCCACTCAGCATAATAAAGCCTTCACCTTCACGTTTTTCGGCAACATTGAAGACTCGTCTATTATGAAACGAGGAGCAGAATTCCAGATGACATCCTGTAAAGTAAATGAACTTGATGCTATCTGTTACATTCCTGATAAAGAGAAGAACGTCTCCTCATTAGCAGATGCTCAAAACATAAAAAAAAAAAGAAAAAGTAATTGATGTAACACCCTCATGACTCCACTCGCTGGAGAACCTATCGGGGCCTTGTAGTCAGGCAGAGCAGAAAGTCTCGCTGTCAGTCTCAGAAGTGATGGCGTACACCGAGACGGCTCCTTGGTGGAAGGTGAGGACGGGGAGTTGCAATGTATTTGAGAACTGTTATGAAGCTCTGCCATGTAATGCCTAATTTTAAATGAGGTCAACCCAGCAATTACGATGTAAGGGCTGAACATTCCTGACATCGCCTGAATCCATGATCATGTCCTTCTGTCCTTTCCTGTGGGGAGGGAAAAAAAAAATTGTGAATATATGTGACTATAAACCAGACCTTGAGAAGACCACAGCCTCCGAGTGTCTGGACATTACATATCAGCAGACATCTTTGTCTTCGTTGTGTGAGGTCATAGGCGTCTTGTGGAATTGATAAGTTGGAAGATCTGCAATAAGTGGAAGAGCTTCATAACTCTTCGTCCACTTTGATCTTCTATCATAAAATTTTTGTTCGGGGTTGTGTAACCTGGTGAGAACATTGATTATGGATGAGGCTTTTGGTGAAAACAGCTTTGTAAGAAAAAAGTCAATATTTTATAAGTATACCACGTGTATCCCAAGGTGCTCCTGTCCAAGAGCAAGTGAAATGAAATTAAACCGGGCCTTCAGCATCATTTAATGAAAAGCCCAAACCCTTAAAAACGGTTTCCCATCATCTAAAATTTATATAATTTAGTTTTTAGTCACTTACATATTATTCGTTCCTCCACTGCAACTCTGTTCAGGATTATAGGATAATCCCAGAATGCAGTGCGCGCAGTCAGAAGATGCAGCCTGAGACTCCATTGGCCGCCATCTTAGTTGTTTAAAGGCTCATGAAATGCAGTCGGTGTAGGATGATTTTTAATGTGGACAATCTGTATGTACAGGGTGGGGAAAACATATAAGATAGGCTCCTATTCATGGTGAAGGTCCGGATTAATGTGAGCAATCTGCATGTACAGGGTGGGGAAAACATATAAGATAGGCTCTTATTCAGGGTGAAGGTCCGGATTAATGTGGGCAATATGTATGTACAGGGGGGAAACATATAAGATAGGCTCTTATTCAGGGTGAAGTTCCGGCTTAATACATTTGGATGGTGTTTGTACTGTGTCTGGTTCTTTTGCTAATCTTCTATGACTTCCCTCTTTTCATAAAGCGGATTTAAATCCTGGGGCAGAGTGGCCACTGGGAGCACAGGCAAAAATCCTGGTGGTTAGCTTTGGAGCTGGCTGGGCTTGATGTAGGCCTCAGCATGCAGCCAGGGGAGGAATGACCATAGGGAGACTCGGGACAATGCCTGGTGGGCCGGACTGCAGTTGGGCTGCTGCTTTTAAAGTGGACCAAAACCCAGGATTTTGACTATCCCTTTCCCCGGCGGCACCCCGATTGCGGGTGCCCCACTATGTGAAACCCCCCCAGATCCCCGCTGCCAACTCTCCTTATCCCGGTCCCATTGCATGTCTAAGAGCAGAGGCTCTGACAGCTGCATACTCCGCTTCCCTTTACCAGTGCGCGTGCCCGCACCAGGCATTTCTGAATGACGCTGAAGGATGCGGCGGAGGATGCGGCCATCAGAGCCACTGCTCTTAGACTGGGAATGGAAAGAGTTGAGTTGCTGTGGCAATCTGGGGGGGATTCACACAGTGGGGAACCCCCGACCGGGGTGCGCCCGGGGAAAGGAACAAAACCCAGGATAGTCAAAAGTTTTTTGGTCCCCTTTTAATGCCCACTTTCAATCTCTGCCCCCTTAGTCTTCCTTTCAACCCCTCGTACCCAGCTCCACTGTTCGAATCTAAGGGACACAATCTAAGGGACCCCAGCCCCCAATGCTATATAGCCTCCATGCTTTCTTATCTTGTCATTGGGTGTCACACAGCAGGCAACCCTAATCAGAAATGCAATGGGCAGGTTCCAGGCGCAGTGGGTTTCGGTCCGCTTTAAGGAAAACAGAGATTTCTTATCAGGTGTACATTAAATCCATTTTTTTCTTATTTAAAAAATAGATGATAAAGAATAAACTCGTCCCTGCAGGTATCTCCCAGGACATTTTATCAGGCCAAGGAGCCTATTAATTTGCTGCTGTCTGGAGTGACGGCACTAAAATATTTACAGGACTAAACTGCGCTGACGGTTATTGATATGGATTGTCAATATTTCATGAATACTGTATGATTATAGTAGTTGGCGCGCACGGAGTAAAAATTAGTCATAATGGTGGAGGAGCGACGGTCACTGGGAGGATATTATGATAAAAATGATCCATTGTGATAAACAATCAGGTGATTATGAAAGAGAAACTGGAGCCAAAACTTTTTTTTTTTTACGTTTTGGAGAATAAAGTATTAGAGCCTTTGTTTTTTATAAGCTTTGTTTCCGTAGGGGAGGTCCAGGTGCAACAGCCAACCATTTTGGGAAAATATTGCCCCTCTTCTATGATGTCTAGAAATGAGCGAACCCAAACCTAAAAGTTCAGGTTTGGGTCCTCGAATCTGAACACAGACTTCAGCTGCCCATCAACTAGCTTTTAGCCCGCAGCAGCCAGCTGTGGCAAGTGACGGGTGCCCTTTAACATAATGCAGAGTGTGCAGCAACTGTACACTGAGTCATTAGCAACTGTACACTTACCTGCCAGGGGCTACAATAAAATGGCCACCGCATGAGTGAGGACACTGGCAACATCCAGCTCCCTCGCCGCCACTGCCCACCAGCCGATATTTTATTTTTAACAGTCTAGTTCTGATTCTGCCTCTGGGGGCCCCTTGACAGGTGGGTGTCCCCCTCCACCTCCCTACTCATCACCGACCTGCCAGTTACCCCTCCTATGCATTTGTTGCCCATTTTTTGATATCAATAGGGTTCAGGTTCGGGGTACCCAAACTTTTGTTCAAAAATGTTCGAACTTGCCAAACTGAACTTCTACAGGTTCTCTCAACACTAATGATGTCATTGACTTACCTGTCCCGTAAGCTAACTAAAAAGTCTTGAATGAAGCTTGCACTGATACTAGTAGATTATCAAAATCATATGGGCAATGACTCTTCAACGCACATTTATAGAAGCCGTTATCAGACAGGCCCGATAAAGAAGAAGACACCTTAGTTCCTGTATTTCATACTAATCCTCTATACTTGAGAGTCAGGCCAAATCAGAAGTGAGTGCAGAGACTGTCAAAAACACACTGGGGAGGTTGCAGATTGGAGCTTATGTGGACACCTCGGTGAACTTGTTAGACAGATCTTTTCTCTAGAGAAACCAATAATCTTATTTTGAATGTAGGTCTTCCTCTAGCAAGCCAAAGACTTCACTTTATCCCTAAGGGTAACTCCAGCATTCAGTGTCCTTGAAGGTATTATTTGCCTTTCTGCACAATAAAAATAGCCAATGCTCAGTATTTGAGCAAGGTTTGGGTAAAGGGATCACTTTGATGATGAGCAAATCTTGGGAGAACCAGTTTAAGGGCCCGTTTGGATGTAAATATATTCAAATTGAGTTAAAAAAATATTCTCATGGTAGTAAAAAATTCAATTGATGAGAAAAAAGCCTGAGAATGTCACTGTTACTGAATCACCAGAAAAAAAGACATTGAAAGTCAATGGCAGCTTTTACTACAGTGTAGAAAGGAGTAAACAGTTCTCTACTTTTCTTAGGAGTAAAAAGCCTTGACTTTCATTGTTTTCCCAGCTGGTGATTCAGAAACAGTGACATTCTCAGTTTTTTTTCTCATTTTTACTACCATGAGAATTTTTTCTTATTGAATTAAACCGGACCTTCACCATTATTTCATGAAAAGTCCAAACTCTTAAAAAACTGTTCCCCAGCATCTAAAATTAATATATTTTACATTTTTAGCCACTAACTTATTATTCTTTCCCCCACTGGGCTGCAACTCTGTTCAGGAATTTAGGATACGGGCGCCGCCATCTTGACTCAGAAGCATCACACTTACTGAGGAGAGGAGAGTGGGATAAGGTACAGGGGGGCAGGTTATAGCTGTGCTTTGCTCAGACAGAGCAGAGCTGGGGTCAGGTAAAGGTCAGCAGTCCCAGAATGCTGAGCAGCACAGTCAGGAGGCACTTCCTGTTTGCAGGCTGCCTGATAAAATGGCGGCTTCCATAAGCAGCCATCTTGGATGTTTAAAGGCTCATAACATGCAGTAGATGCAGGTAGGACGATTTTTAATGTGGCCAATCTGTATGTACAGGGTGTGGGAAACATATAAGATAGACTCTTATTCAGAGTGAAGGTCCGCTTTAAGGCCTAGGTCTTTTTGGCTCTTTTTAATCTTTCAACAATAGCATGTAGCATCGAATAATATATTCAAAATAACTTTTAGATTTGCCCCAAAATATCAGGAAAATTGGACTGAATTAGCCTACTTTCCACCTGTGAAGTATAAACTAAAAGTAAATTGATACCCTACCTTTTTTTGATGGCACAGTTACTGCACCTAGGCTACGAGGACATGAATTACCTCAAAGGAGCAGAATGATGGTTGGTGCACCTTCGCTTTATGAGACTCACTTTTTGCTTGGTCAACAAAACAAATAGAGATTTGAGATACGACTGGATTTTGTAGACCACACTGACATGCAGAGACCTCCTAGGTCCTAAGCATGTCTCAGACAGAAATGATTTGTTAATGAATGACTGAGTACATCCTTAAGGGTCAGAAAGCCTTGTCCCGAGTAAACTGTCCTTTGCCATGCGTTAATCATAGAGCACTCCACTTTCAAGGCCACTTCTATAACGTCCAATTTTAGCATTTTTTGTGAAGCTTCGAGATTGGAAATTGACATGTAGCCTCCAATAATTCATCAAAAGTAAATCCCAGAGGTTTTGAATTTTTCCCCAACATTTCAGGAAATATTGACTGACTTAGGCCCTTATTTAACCCCCTTAGCGGTGATCCCGAGCGTGACTCGGGGTTAATTTGCGCTGTAAGTAGCGGTAACCCCGAGTCACGCTCAGGATCGATTTGGGAGCAAGAGCGGGCGGCGCAGCCTCCTTACCTTCTCCCTGCGATCCAGCGATGTCCCCGCCGCGATCACAGGTGAGAGCCGCGGCTGCTGCGTCCGTCTCCACTTCCGGGTTCCGTCTCTGTGAGCCGCAGAGGCTCATGGGGGCGGAGTCGTGCGTCAGAGACAAATGCAATGGTAACGCTTTCGTTACCATTACATTTGTCTATTCAAAACGCCAGGGAGGTTAAGAAGGGATAGCGACAGGTAGCGACTGGTGAACGCCGGACACGGCACACAATTACACATTTATCAAGCAGAATCTGTTTAGCGACTGGGATAGCGCCATGTAGCGTCTGATTCATCATTTTCACAGCCTCAGCGAACAGCGCCAGCGTTCAGCCTTGCACAGCGCCAGGTATGACCTCTCGCTACCTGACGCTCTCCCATACATTTCAATGGACGATCCTTTTCTTCTCTTTAAACGGGTTTTTTTTTTTTTTTTGTTTTAAAAAAAAATCACAAATAATTCTGTGACCTCTTCTGGCATTGAAATAGCAGTTTTTTCATAATTTTTTAATTTTTAAAATATTTCTTCAGAAATGACATTACAGGTCTGGCATTAAAGTGTTCATGTTACAATGTTGTTACAATGTAATTCCATATGTTTTCGCTTTGTTACTAGTGGATAGATGCTGGAAAACAGACTTTAAACACACCGCCTCCTGCCCTCTGGGCTTCAAACAAGTATTTTTCAGCGCCAGAGATTTGTGAGGCTGTTTTTTTGCTGAATATGGTGTGAGTCGGTCGCTATGAGCAGTCGCTAACATGCGCTCCCATACAGCGCTGTACTGGTCAAATAGCGACTCCTCACAATGTATTCAACATTACTGAACAGCGACTGAGTCGCTATAAAGTAGCGACTCACGACCGAGCACTGCGACTACTAGCAGGCGCTCTGAAAATGCCGCTACAGACGCTCATCTGTCGCTACCTGGCGCTAATGATGAATCAGCCTCCCCGACTACAATCCACCTATAAAGTATAAATTAAAGGTAAATTGTTGGCCTACCACTTGTAGATGGCAGAAATACTGCACCTAAGCTAAAAGGAGGACATGAATGACCTCAAAGGCATAGAATGACAGTGGGTGCATCTTAAACCTTAGCATTTATTGGGTCACCAAAATGAAGAAATAAAAAGTAACAATCACTTTTACGAATGTCTTTTGTAGACCCCACACTGGCATGCAAAGAGTCGTCCCAGCTCTCCTATGCATGTCTCAGGCAGAAGTCATTAGTAGACAGACTCGTTGAGGAATGACTGAGCGCATCGTTTAGGGTCAGGCCGCCTCGTCCCGGGGAGACTGTCCTTGTGCCACGCGTTGAGCATAGAGCACTCTTCAACTCTCTGGACTTTTATGACAGAGCGTAAATCAGGCCTGTACTTGGCCAAGGTTGAAGCCCACAGTGCTGTATGGTAATTAGATTTTCCAAAGATTTTCATCCCCTCTCTCGCTCTCCTCCGTTTTATTTATGTAGCTGTAATTACTTCTCCCTCACAGTCAAAATGATTGCTTGTCTTTCAGGACTATCCAAACTCCCCTTTCATTTGACATTTATTTCGCCGCTCAAGATTGTGCTTTTTCTTCTTTACGCTGTTGCTCCCGACATTGTAGCGTATCCATAACGCTGGCATCTGTATGGTGACTCACTTGTCACTTTCCAGGTACAGGTGAAATGTTGCTCACCAAGACAAGGGGTAAAGATTAATATCCCCAACCGGGAAGCACAGGAGAATCCCCCCCCCCATCAGAATTACATAACCCTATCCAGAAACACAAAAAATGATGGGGTTGGATTTTGGATTGGGATGTGTGTACACAATAGTAGTAGTAGTAGGTTTTCTGGCACCCAGGACAAAGATTCGAAATGGGGCCCCCCCACCTGCTCTCAGGCCCCCCTGACCTACTGCACCAAGAGCAAGTGCCCCCCCCCTGAACCCCCCTAGCTATGCCCCCTGTGTGTACATTTCTCCTCTGTTTGTGGCTTTATCAACACATACACAGGACCTTTATCCATAGCATGCCCTACACCAGTTGGAAATTATTATGAGAAGCAAGCACCCAAATGTAGATTGTATCACCTCCGATAAGGGCCTCCATAGTGTGGCAATACTTTGGCGGT
>CM051234.1:635452557-635477592 GCA_027917425.1 Gastrophryne carolinensis
ACATTACAGGTCTGCCATTAAAGTGTTCATGTTACAATGTTGTTACAATGTAATTCCATATGTTTTCACTTTGTTACTAGTTGATAGATGCTTGAAAACAGACTTTAAACACACCGCCTCCTGCGCTCTGGGCTTCAAACAACTATTTTTCAGCGCCAGAGATTTTTGCAGCTGTTTTTTTCCTGAATATGGTGTGAGTCGGTCGCTATGAGCAGTCGCTAACATGCGCTCCCATACAGCTCTGTACTGGTCAAATAGCGACTCCTCACAATGTACATTACTGAACAGCGACTGAGTCGCTATAAAGTAGCGACTCACGGTTGAGCACTGCGACTACTAGCGGGCGCTCTGAAAATGCCTGCTACAGACGCTCATCTGTCGCTACCTGGCGCTAATGATGAATAAGCCTGCCCGATTTAACAAGCTTGCTACCTCAGTGCACATGTACAGGTATGCTTAAAGGGGACCAAAACCTACATTTTTAACTAGCATTCCCTGAATAGCTCCACCCATGAGGAGTAACTTTTGGCACTTTTCCCTGCCCCTGCTTTACTCTGCTCCTTGATAATGCTGCTTGTTTTAGCTGTAAAGCCCCACCTCCTCCATTCAATGCCACTGTAATGAAGGGCAATGATGCCACACCTATGCAATCTTACAGAGAGGGACAGCCAAAAAAGCTGTTTTTCCAAAGACAATTCTGTAAGCGAAAATATTTATTTCTAGGTCTACACCCTAAGAAGGGAGTATTGGCAGGGGCTTTGGCCAAATTCATTTCACAAGCTCAGTGGGTTTTGATCCACTTTAATACAGAAAGATAACTCACCAGCATGCTATTATTCCCTGCTAGCGGCATATATTAAATATAGTACAGCAGCCTGTACAGTCATTGTTACACATGAAAGGTAGGGGGAGAATGTAGGGGGGCACCACTTTCCCTCCAACACTATATCTGATCATTTTATTATGGGCTCATTATAATAATATACAATAATAATATACAAATATACTAATAATAAATTATTGCATTGAACCCCTACCCTGACCTTCATTTTGCACCACTCTTGGGTAGCTTGTTACCCCAAAAGGCTTTATCATAGGAGACATTTTTGGGGCCTGTTTTTCCCTAAAACACTGAAACATGTAATTATGGTCCAAATGCAATAAAGCTATTGCAATGTTGCCTTATACCGCACATGCTCAACCTCTGAAGTTGGAAGGGAAACCGTGTTGGAAGGGAACACAGGACTCGAACAGTTCTCCTATGTTGTAGACTTCCAGTGTAACCAGCCAAGCAAAAGTGGTGCAAAAAGCAGGTCAGGGTGTCAGTGTTAAAGGCAGGGGTCTCCAAACCTCCTCCTAAAGTGCCACCAACAGGCCCGGTTTTGCAGTTTAGTGCGATCAGGCTACAACCTGATCACAGATGAACCTTAAAGCAGACCAAAACCCACATTTTTAACTAGCATGCCCTGAATTGTTCCTCCCATAAAGAGCACCCCCTTGCCTATTTCTAGTGCACCTGCTTCATTCTAATCTCAGATAATGACGCCTGTTTTAGCTGTAAAGCTCCGCCTCCTCCATTCATTGTCACTGTTGTATGTGGCAATGATGTCATCTATGCAATGACCGATCCCCTGCCATCTGACACTTAGGGACAGCAAAAAAAAATCAGTGTTCCAGCTCCATTTGAAAAGTGAAAATATCCACTTCCAGTTCTACACCCTAAGAAGGGAATATCAGCAGGGGTTTTGACAAAATGTATTCCAAAAGTTCAGTGGGTTTTGAGCCACTTTAACAAATTCTGATCATTCAACACATGTTCAGACTTATTATTCAACCATAGACAGGTGGGCTTGCCGTCCACAGACTACCCTCCCCATTGCTCGTTCAGCCGCAGAGCTTTGCAACAATGTAACAATCTTGTAGCAATGTAAAAGGATCAATTACAACGGAAAGAACGGGGGCGCTGAGGATTAAAGCTGACATTTATCTTATTACATGACCAGTCAATGAAACCTGTGTTTATCAGGCAGGGAGGCGATCTATCATTGTGTTTGTGAACAGCTCGGGCAAGGTGGTCAGATGGGAAATTAATTACATTGTACAACCCAACAAAGCATTGAGATACTACCAAAGAGGGTCCAAGGCTAACAACCCATTCTCAGATGCCAACTGACTATGTGTATACAGAGGCACAATATTTCACAGTGTCATATATTGGGATGGCAGTTTAAAATATCGAGATGCATTATTCCTCCCTCCTGCTGTGACTCTAACAGGATGAGTTATTCTGAAAAGCCTGCCAGCTCCATAGTGAGAGTTTCATTGCGTTACACAGTTATAGCCAAGGGGCAGTTTATGTATCATCAGTTTCTATAGCTGTGAAACATTGTGGATCAGTCATGAGCCTGCTATTGAAATTTAGCTTACAGCTTTCTGTGATGTGTGCATTGCGCTATTGGGATGGGAGTTTAAAATATAGAGATGCATTATAACTGCCTCCTGCTGTGACTATAACAAACAGTATGAGTCATTCTGAATAGCCTGCCAGCTCCACGGTGAGAGTTACATTGCATTGTTATAGCCAATTTGCAGTTTATGTAGCATCAGTTTATATAGCTGTGATACATTGTGGATCAGTCATGAGCCTGCTATTGAAACTGAAATATCTCACAGATAGCTTACAGCTTTCTCTGATGTGTGCATCGCGCTATTGGGATGGTAGTTTAAAATATCGAGATTTGTTATTCCTCCCTTCTGCTGTGACTATAACAAACAGGATGAGTCATTCTAAAAAGTCTATCAGAACCATGGTGAGAGTTGCATTGCGTTACACAGTTATAGCCAAGGGGCAGTTTCTATAGCTGTGAAACATTGCAGATCAGTCATGAGCCTGCTATTGAAATTTAAATAGCTCACAGATTGCTTACAGCTTTCTGTGATGTGTGCATTGCGCTATTGGGATGAGAGTTTAAAATATCGAGATGCATTATTCCTCCCTCCTGCTGTGACTATAACAAACAGGATGAGTCATTCTAAAAAGCCTACCAGCTCCATGGTGAGAGTTACATTGTGTTAAACTGTTATAGCCAAGGGGCAGTTTATGTATCATCAGTTTCTATAGCTGTGATACATTGTGGATCAGTCATGAGCCTGCTACTGAAACTGAAATATATCACAGATAGCTTACAGCTTTCTATGATGTGTGCATTGAGCTATTGGGATGGGAGTTTAAAATATTGAAATGCATTATTCCTCCCTCCTGCTGTGACTATAACAAATAGGATGAGACATTCTGAAAAGCCTGCCAGCTCCATGGTGAGAGTTGCATTGCATTACACAGTTATAGCCAAGGGGCAGTTTTTATAGCTCTGAAACACTGCAATCATGAGCACGCTATTGAAATTGAAATAGCTCACAGATAGCTTGCAGCTTTCTGTGATGTGTGCATCGGGACGGGAGTTTAAAATATCGAGGTGCATTATTCCTCCCTCCTGCTGTGAATATAACAGAGGATGAGTCATTCTGAAAAGCCTGCCAGCTCCATAGTTAGAGTTACATTGTTATAAAGTTGCAATTTATGTATCATCAGTTTCTATAGCTGTGAAAGTCATGAGCCTGCTATTGAAATGTAAATAGCTCACAGATAGCTTGCAGCTTTCTGTGATGTGTGCATCGCGCTACTGTGATGAAAGGAAAACTGTGAATATTATCACCTCTGTACGCTGTATCCCAACCAGACCCTCAACCTAAATCATCAGAACTGGAACCCCAAAACTGTAACTCGCATCATCCTATACCATATTTATATCATTATCTACATAATCCTGGGATCCTCTTGGCGTACATTGCCCGGGAAAAAAAGTGCCTATACCTTCAAGTGTTATCAGTTGTCTGGTGACACTGCTCCTTTTAGTGCACCCCGGGGTGTTTTGCCGTTCAAAAGGTTCCATAGGCGGCATTTGCCAAATGTTCCCATCAGATGACTGTGTAACGCAGATGTACAGCGCTTCTAGAATGAGAGCGCGGCCCTTCTAACGAGAATCAAATGACATATTAAGTGGCTACACACATAGCAATTTCCATGTTCCCTCTGATTGCCACCAAATTATACGCCGAGCCACCGACGAACTAACAGCCCCACACACGATGGAGCCGGGACGTGATGACACTTCAAGCGGGGTGACGCCAACCACAATATAATTAGCGCCTGATTTATCGCCTTCATCTCCTAATTACACGCCTGTTATGGGGAAGCCGGGCCCTGTCATTACTGCTGATGGCAACAACACGGAAGTAAATCACAAACACGCACACAACACGCCTGTGCAGTCCCATAGAGAGCGCCGGTGCCGTGCCTCTGTCTCTATGGAAAATGGTGTTTGCCTATATTCACACACGTTCATTCATCACGACCTGTGTGCGCCTTTCTTAAAACAAACAAATATTACTTAGGTTATTTAAGAAAGGATAGCGCCGGGTAGTTCTTCGAGCAGGCTGATTCATTACTAAGGCCAGGTATCAGCAGATGAGCGTCTGTACAGAGGCGCTAAGAGCGACCGCTAGTAGACGCTGTGATCGGCTATCGAGCGCTGTAACAGAGCTTCTCATTCGCTGTAGTAACCTGGCCGGCATTAATGAATGAGATGTATGTTGGGCGCTCTAACACCATTACAGCGCTGCAGGGAGCGAGAGGTAGCGCCAGCTCAGTGCGCCGGACTCTCAGCGAAACCATATTCAACAAAAAAACAGACACACACAGCGTTGGTGCTCTGGATCTGGGCGCTGTAGCATAGAGCACCAGACGCTGTATGATTAAAGTCTGTTTTTGAACACATATCCAACAGTAACAAAGCGAAAACACATGGAATGACATTGCTGTAACATTGTGACTAGAGATGAGCGAACTTCTTAAAAATTCGATTCGGGCGATTCAGCGAATTTCTCAAAGAAATTCGGGTTCGTCCGAATCGAACTTTAACGAATGGCTCATCTCTGGTCGGAGCGGGGAGGCCGACTGTGCTGTCAGCAGCGGGCTGCGGTCTCCCTGCTCCCACCATGCCGGCATTTTTTTTTTTATTTCAGGGAAAATTCGGTCCGCACGAACCACTAAAAATTCGGGTTCGTGCTGAATCGAATTTTCCCTGAAATTCGGAGCGAATTCAGGTTCTTTAGAACCGATTCGCTCATCCCTAATTGTGACATTAACACTTTAATGCCAGACCTGTAATGACAACTCTGCATAACAATATAAAAATTCAAAAAAGTTTTCAAAAATGACTCTTTCTAGGCCAGGAGAGGTCACACAATTATTTGAGAGAAAAGAAAATTAAACAGAAGAAAAGAAACGTCCATTGAAATGTATGGCGACAGGTAGCTACAGGTAATACTTTTGGCACAAAAAAATATAGACTCTAAAAATTCCATCGAACGTGGACACTAACTAGGCTTGTCGCAAGGCGTGGGAAAAAAAAAAAACAAGGGCAAACACACTGTCAGATGGCCTGCAATGGGATGCCCCTGGTGAAAGTAAGTTAAATGCACTACAGCAAGCTTTAAAATGTGGTTTTGGTAGAAAAGCAAGAGCATATATATAGACAGGCGCTTGTGCGGCCACTTGTCCAATCAGCACGCTTGGATCCGCTGTTGTCACGTCGTCTGAGCCTTTGTCTAAGGCCAGTGGCTCCGCGCTTGGAGCCGCTCGTCTTAGACGATGTGACATCAGCGCATCCCCCACTTCCCTCTAACAGGGAGTGTGCCGACGGCGGCCATTCGCAAATGCCTGGTGCAGGCATGTGCCCTGCTAGAGGGACAGCGGGGATGCGACCATGGCTCGCGCATGCGTCGTTGGACCAGGAAAGAAGGTGAGTGTATGGGGCGACCTGGGGGGTTTCACACAGCGGGGCATCCTGAATTTGGATGCCCTGGGGGGAGAGAATCGATCGACCTACGAATCCTATAGATTCCCAGGCCAATCGCTGTGGGCTTTGGTCTACTGGACCAACACCCAGGATTTTCACTATCCTGGGTGTTGGTCCACTTCAGCGAGGCATTCGAGATCAGGATGCCCTGCTGTGTGAAACCCCCCCAAAAGCCCCCAAAAACGTACCTTTTCGGCGACGGACAAGCGACGGATAAGCCGCCGCCGCCGCCACCTCCAGCACGTCCCTCTTACAGGGCGCGCGGGAGGCGCGGGGGCTGATCGGTCGCCGATATGGTAAGGTTTTTTCTGGCTTTTGGGGGGGGTTTCACCCCGCGGGACATCCCGATCTCGGATGCCCCGCGATGAGGGAGGTGATCGGCCCGGGAATCTTATAGATTCCCGGGCCGATCACCCCTGGGTGTTGGTCCACTTTAACTCGTTTGCTAGACTCTTGGTCTACAGCGGTTCTATGTTTTTCTTCAGATAAGCAGCCACGTCGGTATTTGTATTTAGATTAACGGCGTAAATAGCCGGGGCCCGATCAACCGCGCATGATTATCGGCTCTGTCTCCGTCCTGTAAATAACGACACCTTTAGCCGGCGGTTAATGGTGCGCCGGGCGGTGGGGGAGGGCGGCCCTGCCGGCTAATGTTGTAATAAGTTTCTTGCTGAGAGGTGGGAGGAGGAGGAGGGGTGAAGCTTTTGTTTCTAATTTGCCCGGATTACTTATTACAGTGTGACACCATCGGCTCCCCTTAGCATTCCGCTCTATATAGGAGCTGACGGGTCTCACAACTCAGCGCGGCGGCGCTTACCCCCCCTTTCCCCCCACACAGGCCGCCGCGAATCAGGTAATGCCAGCAAATCCCTACAGGGAAATGCTGATGCTGCCCAACCACTTCCTGATTAAAGTTACAGTCTATAAGGCTCTAGGGCCGGCGGTCTCCCATTTTTGGGATGCCCTGATTTGTGAATGCCCAAGAGCCAACTGAAAACTGCAACGGCGTCCCCCTGCTGATGTGCGCTCCCACATTAGTCTTGTATGAACGGGCGGCACAGGTTCGCACAGCAGGAGGGAATGCGTCCTGCGTCCCTTCCATTCAGCTCTATGGCACTTACTGAATGCTGATTGGAGGAGAGCCATCACATGCGCAGTAGGAGAGTTAATACTCTGCTTTCCTTGGGCTTACACACAACGGGGCATCCCACATCAAGATGCCCCCTGGACAAAAACAAGGTCCAGGAGAGTAAAGATCATGGGTTTGGTTCCTCTTTAAAAGGAAGGTCAACTTTCAATGGAATTTTTGATGTCCTCAGTAAGATAGAGGTTCAGCGTTTAAAGTGGACCAAAACCCAGCTCAATCTACCCGGGAATCTTATAGATTATCGATTCCCTCCTCCCAGGGCATCGAAAATTGGGATGCCCCGCTGTGTGAAACCCCCTAGGTCGCCCCATTCACTTACCTTGTTCCCTGGTCCAACAGCGCATTTGTGGGCTGCGGCAGCATCCCCGCTATCCCTCTAGCAGGGCACGCTCACTATTAGAGGGAAGCAGGGGATGCGGCTATCAGCACGCTCAGAACCGCTGGCCTTAAGACGCTGTCTTAGATGACGTCAGCGACTCACGCAGATTGGACGAGCGCCCACACATACGCCGTAGGACCAGGAAGAGGTGAGTTCCTTCAAGCAATCTGGGGTGTTTCACTGAGCGGGGCATCCCCGATTGGGGGAAAGGACCAAAACCCAGGATAGTCAAAGTCCTGGTTTTTGGTCCACTTTAATTTACAAGAGGGACGGTGGAGACCATCTTGGGGCCAGGACTTTCTATTTAGAGAGCCCAGAATCCTTTGATGTCAGCAACAATACTTACCACTTAAACTGGAAAAACACTTGTTTTTTTAAATAAATGGCTGTTGCTCCTTTTGTGTGTGGGGGAGGGGCATCCCGATTGCTGTGGCCCCTCCTTTGTAAAACCCCCAAAAAAGCCTTACCTTGTAAAACGCACCACGACTAGTTTAATTTAATCTGTATGTACAGGGTGGGGGAAACATACAAGATAGGCTCTTATTCAGGGTGAAGGGCCGGATTAATGTGGGCAATCTGTATGTACAGGGTGGGGAAACATATAAGATAGACTCTTATTCAGGGTGAAGGTCCGGATTAATGGGGGCAATCTGTATGTACGGGGGGGGACATGTAAGATAGGCTCTTATTCAGGGTGAAGGTCCGGATTAATGTGGGCAATCTGTATGTACAGGGTGTGGGAAACATATAAGATAGGCTCTTATTCAGGGTGAAGGGCCGGATTAATGTGGGCAATCTGTATGTACAGGGGGTAAACATACAAGATAGGCTCTTATTCAGGGTGAAGGTCCAGATTAATGTGGGCAATCTGTATGTACAGGGTGGGGAAACATATAAGATAGGCTCTTATTCAGGGTGAAGGTCCGGATTAATGTGGGCAATCTGTATGTACAGGGTGGGGGAACATATAAGATAGGCTCTTATTCAGGGTGAAGGTCCGCTTTAAAGGCACAGTACAGGAGGTTCAGACAAGGACAAACTCGGAGGAGGGTCAGGGCTATACACAGGTGAATCACAATAGTAGAATTCACAGACAAGAGCACCCAAAGCGACTGCTATAATGGGCAATGAACTGACCTTAACACACGCTCACCACTAGCTGCCAACCTTCATAAGCTGGAACACATGCGCACTCCCCGCAGCCGCCTTTGCACACACAGCAAGGTTTACGGGATCACATTTCGAGACAACTGCTATATAATCTTTAAAAACAACTGGTATATATATATATATATTAGGTATATATTAGAGATATCACAGGCAATACAATGGGGCAGCGAGGGGGGTTATCGGCCCGGGTAGTGTGGCGCGCACACTGGCCTGCAGTGCACACAATAGCGGCAGCCATCTGATGTATTGGGAATGATGTCATCGGCCTCGAGAGAGAGAGAATTTAGCTTTCCTTAGGGGGAATTGAAGCGACGTTTACTGCAGACTGCGAGAGAGAGATATAAGCTGCGTGTCAGCTCCAGCTACATTTATAGACATTTATTAAAGGGACATTATCATGAAAAAACAATTTCCTTTATTTCAGTTGGTTTACAATGCGCACTGGTAAGAGAGTTGTCGAATTATTTCCTGGGGGCTAAATCAGATTATTTCTGTGCAAAGGAATACTACAGGGTTGTCTAATCGAGATATATAGGACGGCGTAAAAGGGCACACAGCTTACCACAGACAGAAAAAAAAAAAAAAATAATATATATATATATATATAGATATATATATATATTACTTGTACAGACTGGTTACTATAGTGCAAAAAAAAGGGACAAGAAAATGCAATGACTCGGGTGCAGATATGGCGGCCTACGGACCACGCCATGGTGGCTTACAATCACTGTAACATTATAATAACACACCAATATACTGATACATTGATACGTATTACATGAAAAGCAAATCATGACATTAAAGCAGAACTTCAGTTAATAGTGGACCCCGTCCTGCCACACTACCCTGGCACTGAGGCTGGATGGGGGGGGTTACAAAAAAAACTCATACTAGCCAGGCACCCACGTCGTCCTCCTAGTCTACAGTTTTTTATGTGATACCAGCAACCACAAAAAAGCAGCAACCCATAGCACCTACCCACCAAAACAATGAATTAAGATAATCAAAAAAATCCCAAGAATTTATCTTTATTATTTAATATATATATATATATATATATATATATATATATGGTCAACTCGCCATGAAAAAGCCGAGAGGTATCCCCCGCGCGTTCCGTGGTCCCAAGCCCGACCACTTCCTCAAGGTATCCCAGTCTCCCGTGTGTAAAGAAACAAAGCCGCGTCCTTGCATCCTATGCATCATCATTTGGGATGCCCCACTGTGTGAAACCCCACTGTTCTCCTGTAAAAAATCACCTCTTCCAGGTCCAACTGCGCATGTGTGGCTCTTGTCCAATCAATGGTGTTTACCCTGCATATGTAATGCCCTGCAATGCTACCCTGGTGCTGAGGCAGAACAGGGGGGGTTACAAAGAAAAAAAATACCCACATCGTCCTCATAGTCTCCCACGGCCTCTGCATGTAAAGAACCAAAGCCGCATCCTTGCATCCACATTTGGGATGAACCACTGTGTGAAAACGCCCTATTTCACCTGTAAAAACAAAGCCGCATCCCCCGGCTTTGCGCGCACTCCCGGTGCCTATTCACTTGAATGGCCAAGCGGGAGCACGCATAGAGCCACAGGATGTGGCTCTGTGTCGTCCAGCCAAGATGGCGATGCCCAGGATCTGGGGCGATGAGAGAGCGGCACAGGCGCCTGGCTAAGTTATGGGCGGGGAGGTCCTTTTTAACTAAAGTTCCACTTTAAGAAAATACAGTAACATCACACTGGTGACAATGTATCACATCAGCAACACTAATAGCTATTCACTTACATTCACAACAGTAACAATGAGTAATATTAACACCACACCATCACACCATAATTCTAGTATTACATTACTAACAATGCATAACATTTATAACATTACATCACACTGGCAACACTGTATCCCATTAGTAACAGCATATAATATTTATGTTTAGTATTGGGGCTGGGGCGTCTGCCTTGTGTGGTGTGATGCCATTACTCTGTTCTTCCTCAGTGAGATCCCATCCTGCTGTCTCCGTGCCTTATAAGATACCACCACTGACCTGTTACTATTAAGGATCAAATAAACATTGTTGTGTCATTAATTATATCATGGAAGCAACTATTTTGGAAGCAACTACCTTGTCATAGGGCAGTGATCTGCAGCGCGGCTGCAAATTATAAGATATTTTAAGTGGACCAAAACCAAAAAAAGAGTTTCTCTGTCCCGGTTTTTATTCCGCCCCCTGGAGCACCCCAGTTTGAGATGCGCCACTGTGTGAAACCCTACATTACGCCCAGTAATCTCACCTCTCCTCATTCCAATGGCATATGTGCGGCCTCTCATCCAATCAGCTTCTCAGGCCGCACATAATAAAGTGTGGCTGGAGAAGCTGAATGGAATCCCAGACGCACACTTCAGCGGTACGTGCTATCACTCTCATCCTTCAGCTGTGCACAGCCATTTAGTTGTGGAGGGCATGGCCGTGCACAGCTGAAGGGATGGCGCCACTACCCACGCATGCGCGGTGGACTCGGACAAGTAACAATTCTGGGTGAATGGCAGGGTTTCAAACAGTGCAGCATACCAGTTCTGGGTGCCCCAGGTATAGGGAATCATCAGTTTTGATCCACTTTAAGTCATAGACCCACAGATATTTTTTTATGATATAATAGACCCTAGCCATGGTGCCCGGGGAGCAGTTGGGGGTTACATGCCTTGTCCAAGAGCAGGTCTGGCCACAAGATCAATCCCTTAACCACAAGGCCATGGCTGCCTCGAAACATGATTTTATACATGGCTCATGTTATGGCAGCTTAGTGAAGCAGAAAGGAGCACGAATCGCTGGCCACTCCTGCTCACCCCCGTGTACCTGTGGATTGCATAATCTCATATATTAAATAATATTTTGGAACAATAAAATAAATCCCATATTGTTGGAGTGGTGCTTTCAAACATGAAAGTAACGAGTGACAAGGCTGATTAGAGGATGGATGCTTCCATCATGTGCGGAGGGGGGGGGGGGGAGCTTGGGTCCCTTCCTGGCCTTTATAATGGCTGTCCTGGGTGGGAGCTGTCCACAGCCGTGTGGTGCTGAACATGTCTCTGCTCTGAGTCACAGATGGGGAAGCTATCAAGAACTTTCAGCTATAAGCCACATTGCTCTTCAAGAGGGAATGTGGTCACACTGACATATCGGTGCAGAGGAACATTCACCTGTTAGGCACGACAGGTGGTGTTATTGTGGAAGCATAGTCTCTTATATTAGATAATATTTTTGGAACAATGAATTAAATTGCATATTTCTGGAGCGGTGCTTTCAAACATGAAAGTATCCAGTGACAAGGCTGATTGAGGGATGGATGCTTCCATTGGGTGCAGGGTGGGAGGGGCTTGATTTCCTTCCTTGCCTTTATAATGCCTGTCCTGGGTGGGAGCTACCCGCAGCCGCATGGTGCTGAAAACGTCCTTGCTCTGAGTCACAAATGCTGATTATTTAATGGATGCTTCCATCATGTTTGTGTGGGGGGGGGGGGGGGGGGGGGCTTGGGTTACTTCCTGGCCTTTATAATATCTGTCCTGTTTGGGAGCTGTCCGCAGCCACATGGTGCTGAACATGTCATAGATGGGGAAGCTTTCAAGAACTTTCAGCTATTAGCCACATTGTTCTTCAAGAGGGAATGTGGTCACACTGACATATCAGTGCAGAGGAACATTCACCTGTTAGGCAAGACAGGTGTGGTTATTGTGGAAGAATAGTCTCTTATATTAGATAATATTTTTGAAACAATTAATTAAATTGCATATTTCCGGAGGGAGCGGTGCTTTCAAACATGAAAGTAACCAGTGACAAGGCTGATTAGGGAATGGATGCTTCCATCGTGTGTGTGTGCGCGCGTGTGTGTGTGTGTGTGTGTGGGGGGGGGGGGGGGGGTACTTGGGTTCGTTCCTGGCCTTTATAATGGCTGTCCTAGGTGGGAGCTGTCCCCGGCTGCATGGTGCTGACCACGTCTCTGCTCTGAGTCACAGATTGGGAGGCTTTCAAGAACTTTCAGCTATAAGCCACATTGTTCTTCAGGAGGGAATGTGGTCACACTGACATATCAGTGCAGAGAAACATTCACCTGTTAGGCAAGACAGTCCTTATTTTTATTTTTTTTTTTATTATTTGTATGTCTTCTTTATACAGCTATTTTTCCCACTGCAGAAATACAGCATGCTGGGATCAAAGATAGTCACAGGAGAGAAGTTGAGTGATGCCCTGCTGTTTAAAAGCACCCAGACCACCCTAAAAACGTACCTTTCCACCAGCCCCACTGCGCATGCGTGGGCTCTTCAGCACTGTATGCCGTGCTTGTTAACACGCAGCAATTAGCTCTGTTAGGAACATAGCATCGGCATAGGGAAGCGGGAGCGGCTGCATCCTGGAATCTTTTAGACCCTGTGCTCTTCTGCCATAGAAAAATGATCAGTTTAATACTTTATATCACACAGTTCACCATCCGTACTAAAGGGGCCCCCGCAGGATTCCCTGGTAACCTGGTGAGCCAGTCCGAGCAAGGCCATATCAGCAACATGGCTTTAATTGAGTCTGGTGCCAGGACTGAGGGACACCAATCAAATCTCTTCATAGCCGGGGGAACAGGAGGCTGGAGTGGTGTATTCAGCACTGGACTCTACAGTGTGGTCTGCAGATATCATAAATCAGCCGGCGTGCCTCTGTTATTCATTTCTCTTTGTCCATGGTGGAAACCGGCGCCGAGAGACACCAAAAGTACACATTTATCTGCAATCCCGCGGGAAAAGGCCACATTTCCATAAATCTTAAAGGTCAGCAACAAAATGACTTCAACTTATGGACTCTCTTATTTTAGTGCGCAGACCATTGCTGCTGCTTGATACCTCATTCCTTGGTGTAAATGTTATATACTGATATATATATATATATATATATATATATATATATATATATATATATTAGCCAAAGCAGATCAAAACCACTGCCCCCGCTCTGGAATCTGAGGATACTCCAGGCCGGGGTTAAAGCCTTTTATCTGTCCATAATACATGCTGCACTCTATGTAACAGACTATCTGGAGAATATACTGCTTTCTTTATACTGCTTGCCTTTAAGAATGACCTGCAAGCGATATAACTATTATTCTAATCCCAGATAATGGCGCTTGTTTTAGCTGTAAAGCTCCGCCTCCTCCATTCATTGCCGCTGCTGTGTGTGGCAATAATGTCATGACCACACTTACGCAATGACTAATCACCTGCCATGTTACAGAGAGGGAGAGACCAAAAAAAGTGTCACAGGGTGATTTGATGAGCAAAAACATCCATTTCTAGTTCTACACCCTAAGAGGGTTTCAGTAGGGGCTTTGATCAAAATGATTTCACAGGTTTGGTGGGTTTCGGTCCGCTTTAAATCAGTCCCAAGGAAAACAATGAAAGCGAATGGCAGTTTTCTCTTAAGAAGTGAGTTTTTTCACCTGGATCTGAAACAACCCCTATGTTGTACTGCATCCTCAAGAAATGCCTCCTTAGGAGATGCATTGGACTTTAAAGCACTGCTTGCATTGTAAATGCACTGCACTCCACAAAGAGGATGCACTGCACTCTCACAAAATGCCTAGGAATGCATTGAACTAGTAGGTCTAAGAAATGTGCCTGGGCAATGCACTGCACTTTTCAAAAATATCTGCCTAGTGAATGTCTTATTAATACACTGCACTCTGTACAGCTACTCGACACAAATACTTGCCTAAGAAATACAGTGTACGCTGTACAATTGCTAGCACGGAGATGATATTAGACACTAAAAATCCCACCTAAGCAGTCTATTGTACTCCAAAGGCAATACAACATCTTGTATGGAGCATGCACTGCACTCTGTCTAGACACAGTAAACTGCCAAGATAATGGGACAACACTGGGAACAATATTGCACCTTATAGATATCTGTGCAGGCAATCCACTGCACTTTATACTAACCTCTTGGGGGAGATTTGACTAAATATCCACCTTGAGGATTGACTGCTCGCTATAATAATGGCTGCCTAGGAATACCAATGCATGCTAAACCGATGCCTGCTTGGCTTCACTTTACACAAGTGATTGTCTAAAAAATATTTATACAAAAGCCTGTCTAGGGAAAATTCCACCTGCATTGCCTAAGAAAAGTGCACTGCATGCGATTAAACTGCCTGCCTTTAGAATGTACTGCACTCTTCAGGGATGCATGCTATTGGAATGGTCTGCTCTCTATGGAAATGTCTGCCTTTGGAGTGCACTGGCCTCTCCAGAAATGCCTGTCTTTAGATTGTACTGCACTCCCTCAGAAAAGCTTGTATCTGGAATGTACTGAACTTTCTAGAAATGCCTGCCTTTAGAGTGAACTGCACTCCCTAGAAACGCCTGCCTTTAGAATCTACTGCACTCCTCATAAATGCCTGACTTTAGAATGTACTGCACTCCTCATAAATGCCTGCCTTTAGAATGTACTGCACTTCCAAGGAATGCCTGCCTTTAGAATGTACTGCACTCCTCATAAATGCCTGCCTTTAGAATGTACTGCACTCCCCATAAATGGCTGCCTTTAGAATGTACTGCACTCCCCAGAAATGCCTGACTTTAGAATGTACTGCACTCCTCATAAATGCCTGCCTTTAGAATGTACTGCACTCCTCAAAAATGACTGCCTTTAGAATGTACTGCACTTCTCATAAGTGCCTGCCTTTAGAATGTACTGCACTTCCAAGGAATGCCTGCCTTTAGAATGTACTGCACTCCCCAGAATGCCTGCCTTTAGAATGTACTGCACTCCTCATAAATGCCTGCCTTTAGAATGTACTGCACTCCTCATAAATGCCTGCCTTTAGAATGTACTGCACTTCTCATAAATGCCTGCCTTTAGAATGTACTGCACTTCTCATAAATGCCTGCCTTTAGAATGTACTGCACTCCTCATAAATGACTGCCTTTAGAATGTACTGCACTCCTCAAAAATGCCTGCCTTTAGAATGTACTGCACTTCTCATAAATGCCTGCCTTTAGAATGTAATGCACTTCCAATGAATGCCTGCCTTTAGAATGTACTGCACTCCCCAGAATGCCTGCCTTTAGAATGTACTGCACTCCTCATAAATGCCTGCCTTTAGAATGTACTGCACTTCTCATAAATGCCTGCCTTTAGAATGTACTGCACTCCCCAGAAATGCCTGCCTTTAGAAGGTACTGCACTCCTCATAAATGCCTGCCTTTAGAATGTACTGCACTCCACAGAAATGCCTGCCTTTAGAATGTACTGCACTCCCCAGAAATGCCTGCCTTTAGAAGGTACTGCACTCCTCATAAATGCCTGCCTTTAGAATGTACTGCACTCCACAGAAATGCTTGCCTTTAGAATGTACTGCACTCCACATAAATGCCTGCCTTTAGAATGTACTGCACTCCTCTGAAATGCCTGCCTTTAGAATGTACTGCACTCCACATAAATGCCTGCCTTTAGAATGTACTGCACTCCTCTGAAATGCCTGCCTTTAGAATGTACTGCACTCCACATAAATGCCTGCCTTTAGAATGTACTGCACTCCTCATAAATGCCTGCCTTTAGAATGTAATGCACTTCCAAGGAATGCCTGCCTTTAGAATGTACTGCACTCCCCAGAAATGCCTGCCTTTAGAATGTACTGCACTCCCCGGAATAGATTGCACCTGGAATGTACTGAACTCTCCAGAAATGCCTGCCTTTGAAATGTACTGCATTCTTCATTAATGCATGCTATTGGCAAGGTCTGCTCTCTACAGATATGTCTGCCTTTGGAATGCACTGCACTCCCTAGAAACGCCTGCCTTTGGAGTGTACTGCATTCCCCAAAAATGATTGCCTCTGGAATGTACTGAACTTTCTAAAAGTGCCGGTACTGAACTCTTCATAAATGCATGCCATTGGAATGGTCTGCTCTCAACAAAAATGCATGCCATTACAATATACTGCACTCTCCAGAAATGCCTGCCTTCTGAATGTACTGGACATTCCCTAGAAATGCATTTGGAATGTACTGCACTCCCTAGAAATGCATGCCTTTGGAATGTACTGAACTCTTCATAAATGCATGCCATTTGAATGGTCTGCTCTCAACAGAAATGCATGCCATTGAAATATACTGCACTCCCTAGAAATGCCTGCCTTTGGAGTGTACTGCACTCTGCACTCTTCAACCAAGGACAATTAGAATCCACAGACTGTTATATCACTAAAATGTCTGTATATCCCGCTCCAACCATTTACTTTCCCCTATATGTTTCCAACTCTTACAACTAAGAAGAACACAAGACACTGTACTATTATACACCCAGTCCTGGAGAATGCGCTGCACACCCTACAGATGGCTGCTTATGAAAGCCAGTGCATGTGATGTCTGCCTGGGGAATGCACTGCACTCTGTCTGCCCAGACACTGCACAGGCATTCACTAGAATGAATGCCTGTCTGCTTAGGAAATCCTATTTACTACGTACAAATTTCCACCAAGAGAATAAGCTACTCTACATTATAAAAACCTTCCTAGGGATTTTACTGGCCATAGGGAGACCCGGGACAATGTCTGGTGGACTGCACTGCATTGAAGCCAATTGGGCAGCTCGTTCTAACACCCTCATTCAATCCCTGCTCCCTCTCAGCCACCTGTATCCAGCCCCACTGTACCCACAAACCAAGGAACCCCAGCCCCCAATGCTATAGCCCCGGCATCATGGTTGGGGGGCCTCTGCAAGGATGTGTCAGGTAAGCCAGGGACTGGTAAAATCCAAGGCTGATTTTTGTCCTCACTGACCATACCCACCCGGCCACACTGAGTGCCACATGACACTAAAGCTTCAGTACCTTAAAGAGGAACAACACAAAGCCAGCCGCTCCTCTGCATACCATTCAGAAATGCCAGCCACAGTTGCTCCTCTTTAAACACGGCCATATCTACCCTTAAGATTATCTGACTCTGCAATGCTTTGGCCTCCGCTGTTGACCATATGGGAAGCACATTTTTGGAGTGGGGGGGGGGCTCACCAGAGGTGTTGTGGTCTGGGGCCGGTAAAGTCACATTTTGACCCAGTTCTTCACCGAAGACTGCATTTACAACATATCTAATCATCTTCGGTCCACAATAAAACATTGTATGAGAGCATCAGTTCTCAACATGCCCCTTGGGCCGGGCATAGGTCCGAGAGGCAGCCACATTCATGTAATTAAGACACTGCTAAACACCATACGTGACAACAATAGATTCATTATTAAGGCTTTAATCAAGGAAACTCATCTATGAGCAATGTATGTACACACCTTAGGGGATCATTAATATAATTACACCCTAGTGGGGTATTTGCTAAATATTGGTTGTGATAAAGGGGGCACAAGATATGATGATGCTGAGAAACAATGCGGTCTGCTTCTACAATTAATTTCAGGTCATTGCCTGCCTATGGGATGCTTTGCATTGTATAACTGCACGGGCCAGCAGTATACTATATATATACACAGCCGTGATTAGACCTGCATATTCATGTGCATAGCCAAGGGGCTAATAAAAGGGATGACGCTCAACAACCAACATTGACAAAGGCCATCCATTGGGCAGGTCATGGGTTGTCTGCTGTGATGAGTCATCTGGGCTTGTTGTATATTTGTGAGCACAAGTAATCTATAGGATGTTTGGGGGTTGAAATAATTTGGATAAGTGGAAAAATGGCTTCAAAAATCCAGTTGCTTTGGTTTGTTATTATAGGTATTAGAAATGGAAAGGTCCTCCTACAGCAGCCTACTACCACGTAACACATCCAAAAAGGTAGTAGGCTGCTGTAGGAGGACCCCGGCTCATTCATATGGGTGACGTTAGTCATATATTTACTATTTGCATACTACTTTGGATTTACAAGTAAATCTTTCTTCGCACTTGCAGCACTTTATTAAGGCAATTATTTGGCCTCTGGCATTTATTCAGGCATTTGCTCTTTTTTGCACATATATAATAAAGACTAAATATATATATATATATTATTAACTTCTATATGTATCTGTGCACTTACTTTTCTGCACTTTACTTGTCATCCAACTTGTATATAATTATGAGATCTTTGCATAATTGATTTGTACTAATATTAGAGCCAATTTCAGGATCCCTCCATAGCTTCTTGTCTATATATGATTTTTAATTTTGTCTTTCCATGTTGTGTGTCTTAGCTGCTTTTTTGATATCAATAAATTCATCTTTACATTTTTTTTAATAGATTTATGATTGCGGCCAATTATTTGGGTTTTATGGGGAACATCTAGGGCCCCAGCCTCACATATTTGTCCCTTTAACCCTTCTAGAATCCCCAAGTTTTTTACATAGCCTCCTCCTGAGTTAGATTGGTTGCTCAAGAGCACTTTAGCCATGTCCCATCGCTGGGAATCGAACCAGCAACCCTCAGTCGCGAGGCTGCTTCTTAACCTCTAGGCCACAACTGCCCTTTTAGGCCACAACTGCTCCTTTAGACCACCACTGCCTAGACTAGATAAGTTGATCTTGGGCAAGATAGGTGTACTAAATTACAACTATTAAACATTTATTGACATGTACACCCAAGGTTAGCATAAAGTGGACCAAAACCCCCAGAGATCGGCCCAGGAATCTATGATTCTCAGGCCAATTTATACCCCCCCCCCGGGGCATCCAGAATTGTGATACCCTATTGTGTGAAACCCCCCAGGTCACCCATAAACTCACCTTCTTTCCCAGTCCAAAGGCGCATGCTCAAGCAGCGGCAACATCCCTGCTATCTCTCTAGCAGGGTCCATGCACGCACCAGGCATTTGTGAATGGCCGTTGCGGGTGTGCTCCCTCTTAGATCCGATCGTATTAGACGAGCTCCTGGGCGAAGGGACTCAAGCGGATCTGAGCTTGTTGATTGGATGAGCGGCCGCGGATGCGTGGTATGACTGGGAAGAGGTGAGTTTGTTTGGACAACCTGGGGGGTTTCACACAGTGGGGAACCCTCGATCGGGGTACCCCGGGGGCAAGGACCCAAACCCAGGATAGTCAAAATCTTTAAATATGTCTTCTGAGCCTATAATACAATTACCCTCCATAAAACAAATGGTTGAGGAACCCGCCTTTGCTTGTTTGGCGGCCATGTTTTGTCTTTATCTGCAGCATCATGGCTGGAGGATAGGCAAAGAAGTAACACAGTCATTTTTTTTCCGGTAAACACAGACTGAACTATGAGACAGTTTCAGTTCATCTTATAAATCCATGGAAAAGCTCTGCCTAGTATATCACCACCCCATCTGCCGATAATTGTTCTGTACATCATGAATTATCGTATGTTTAATCTGTAGCGTGGCTGGTTAACTGCCTGACACTCTATGATCTGACTGCTGCTAATATATTACCGCTATGTAGGCCCTGCTGTGCCTTCTGAACTGCCAGGTATTGCATCACATTGACTTTAGGGGAGGACAGGCCTTATGGAGACCTGGGGGAATTCACAGGGGGCCGCACTGCTTTGAGGCCAGTTTGACAGCTGCTTACTACACCCCTATTTGATTCCTGCCTTTCTAGTCCACCTACCAGCTCTCCTGTGCTGAGAATGGCACTTCACAGTGGTCACACTTGCCAGGCTCGCTCACGTTGGGAGCGCTGAGGGCAGGGGCGGATTTATACAAAATGTGGCCAGGGCAAAAAAAAACAGTGGGGCCCTAAGTTCTGAAATGTTGTGCCAACAACACACTCACATTAACCGCCTTTGGTATCCAAATGTTATCTCCCCCAACCACCTGTTATCTTAATCCAATTCTAAACATAATGTACTTGACCTCTTTGGACTAAGCCCCCACTTGCCTGGTTTGCCTCCCCCTAATACCAGTCCTGGCTCAGGTTCAGGTGTAACCACATTTGGACCTTTTTTTAGAATTCCTGTAACTTCTTTTGTTAAGTAGCATAGCTTCCAACTTTTCATGGTGGGAAAGAGGGACATTTTGTAAATTAAACCATGCCCCCTCATTGATTGATGGATAGGAAATAGGATGTAACAGTTACAACAATAGAAACACTTGGAATAGGTGAATGAATCATTAATTGATGCAGATCTGCATGTTGCACCCCAAAGAGGGACAAATGACAACAACGAGAGACAGGGGGACATGGACTCAAAAGAGGGACAGTCCCTCCAAATCAGGGACAGTTGGGAGGTATGAACTAATTTTAAGTTATCGTCAATATCGTACTTTTACAGAATGTTTTCTGTGACTAGGTCTCTCGGCAGGCGGTGTAATTGTCAGCTCTTTCAGCTCTTTGTTAGGGCGAGCACTGCACGCCCATCTAGCAGCACTTCACTTACCTCCATGGCTGCATCCAGCCCTCATCCATTTTGCAGCACTTCCCTCATGGCTGTTTCCAGCTCTCTCCCTTCCCCCAATGCTTCCTTCTCACATGCTCAGGTGCGCGCACATCTACGTCCACTAGAGGGCGAGCGCACTAGATTCCTGAGATTTAAAGGGCCTGTACAGCACTGATTGGTGCCTGATCATCCAATCCTGCATCCACTTCTCCTATTTAAAGAGGCACTTCCTTCCTTCAGTGCCGGATCTTGGTCTCTCCATGCTTGTTGAAAGTCAGACATTCTTGGATTGCTCACCCATGTACCGACCTCTGCCTGTCCCCGACTCTGAACCTTTGCTGCCTGCCCCGACCTCGGCTACTCACCTTTACTGCGAACCTGTGCTGCCAGCCCCGATCTCTGCCTGTACTTACTACGCCTTTTGCCTGGCACTTGTGTACCTCGCTGAACCTCGGCTGACTGTGGGACTGGGCCGCTGTTGGGGGGTAGCGACCTGGGGGTCACTCGCCGCACAAGACCAATCTGCCTTGCGGTGGGCTCTGGTGAATACCAGTGGCTCCTTAGACTCCGCTCCCCTGACACGGTACCTGCCATTGGTCCCACAGTTAAAGCGGATCCACACCCGAGTCCGCTCCACCCGGTCCGTGACACTCTTTCTTTTGTGTTTAGTTGAGTTATATTCATTGATGCCACTGTTAACCTCAGGGCCGGATTATGAGAGGGATGCAAGGGGCGCGAGCCCTGGGGCCTCCACCACTTGTCCTGCAAAGGGGGCCTCCACCAACCTTTGGATTATGGTTTGGTCCAGTGGGCTTTATAGTATTTTGTCTGGCCGCAGGGCCAGCAACAAAGCTATAGGCGCCTGGGCAAGTCTTTTTTTGTTTTTGCAACTCTGCAGCCAAAGCCATCACAGAGAAGGATGGAGAGTCTAGAGCAGCAAAGCCGCCGCCAGCAACGCTACAGTGATGGGTGCAGAGCTGTCACTGCACATAAGCCACCAAGCACAGCCGCTGGCAGCTCAATGCAGGGAACTGTTTCCTGCTGGACCAGCCGGGCGACTACACTACCCCCCACCCAGAATGGCAAAGCAGGAGTTCCCGAGCAGCACGCACCCGCACAAGGGTGGCACAAGGGACTCAATGCTATTGGTGGTTGCAGACAACCACCAATCAGTTACCTGGCTGAACTATTATTTTAAAGGAAAACAATACTGTATCTGGGGCCTCCACCAGATTTTGTGCCCAGGGGCCTCCACCACACTTACTCCGGCCCTGGTGAACCTTTTTACTGTAGATATCTGTTTGAGGATGGAGTTTGTTCCTCTATGTGTGTATTGTCTGTATGTTCCTATGAAGAATCCACTAGAGGGCGATGACACAATGAGGAAACCTTAAAGCTGTTTAAAGTTACAGTATATAACAGCGGTTCTCAACCTGTGGGTCGGGACCCCGGCGGGGTCGAACGACCAAAACACAGGGGTCGCCTAAAGCCATCGGAAAAGACATATTTCCGATGGCTTTAGCTGCTGAGAAGTCGCGCTACCGTCTGCAGCAGCGCTATTCAGCTGGAACGTACACCGTTATGGATGCACGTTCCAAACTGAATGCCTGCGCGCATGCGCAGATGTGATTGCATCGTCTCTCCGGGGCCTAAGGGGCGGGGGAAGCGGGGGGAACGCTCCACAGTCCATAGCAGCGCATTACGTGTGTCCGGCGCTTGCTGACATCATCAGTGGGCGGACGCAGCAAGCGCCGGAGGACAGAAGCCAAGAGAGCCTGCGAGACAACCTGCTGGTGTAATAACAGTGCACACACCATACACACAATACTGTGTAAGGTGCTTTGTGTGTAATCATTACACAGTACACAAAGCAGCTTACACTTACACAAAGCACCAAACATTTACACAGTGTCTTATACTATAAGAGACACTATAAGATGTAGCTCACACTGTTCCCCAATGTATAATTATCTCCCATATCTCCCACTATTTTCCCATATTCTGAATGAGGAAACTGCTGAAATCAGCGGTTTCCGGCATTGAATCCACCTCCTATTGATTTCATTGTGAATGCGGCGGATTTTGTGGAAGAGAGCTCCCGAGAATCTTGAGTTACCACACAATCCGCCGCAGCCTCCTATTAATTTCAATAAGAGGCGGAGAAATGACAGTTTCCGACACATGCTATGCCATAGTGAAATGTTATTTATTGGAATTAGTAATAAATATTTATCAACATATAATTAAATATTGTTTTTGTGTTTAATCACTATGTTTAAATTATGTTTGATTTGTAGCAATGAGAATACATAATGCATATCAGGTATTTACATTCCGAACCAAAACTGTAGCAAAATTACAGTTTTGAAGTAGCCACCAAAATTATTTTTTGGTTTGGGGTCTCCGCAACATGAGGAACTGTATTGCGGGGTCACGGTATATAAGCTTTGGTTACACTAAACTTCTCTACATGAAGGTTCCAGCCATCCGGAATCCCTCCTATTCCTCAGCTTTTGTTCTTCCATGTCTAAAGGGTAGATCTGCCTTTATAAGTGCATACCTCCAATTGTCCCAGATTTGGAGTGACTGTCCCTCTTTTGAGTCCATGTCTATATGTCTTTGTTCTTCTCTATCCCTCTTTGAGGTGTAACATGTAGATCTGCAGCAATAAATGATTCATTTGCCTATTCAAAATGTTTCTATTGTTGTAACTGTTGCATCCTATCTCCTATCCATCCCTCAATGAGGGGGCGTGGCTTAATTTAACATTTGTCCCTCTTTCTCAACCTGGAAAGTTGGGAGGTATGATAAATGTATTACCCATTTGAAATGTGTTATCGCCCTAAAATGACAACCAGCCTTTACAGTGATGCTGTAGAAATGCCACAAATGACCCCCCCCCCCCCCCGCACCCTCTGGGGTACTCCTGTAAGACAGAGCCTGAAACCATGCAGAAATACTTACCCATGATGGGTTCCATTTCACATGTTCATCCAGTGAGCTCCATTGGCTGGAAGTGAGTTTCACAAAGCGGGGATACCCAGATCGGGGTGTGCGCTGGTGACCGCATCCCCCGCTTCCCTTTAACAGGGAGCGGGCCCATGCCGGTCGAATAAACGTAGGCTGCTGCTCGCGCATGCGCAAGAGAAATAGGAAAAAAGGCGAGTTTATGGGCGACCTCTGGGGTTTTACACAGCAGGACATCCTGAATCAGGGGTGCAGCTAGGGGGGAGCAAAGGGGCACCAAAGGGGGGCCCTGAGCACAAGTGGGAGACAACATTTTGAATCTTAACTCTGGGTGCCAGAAAGCCCCTGGATGCCCGGGGGGGGGGGGGGGTGAGTATGCCTGCCCTGGAGTCTCATAGTCTCCAGGATAGATTTTGGTCCACTTTAAGGAAATAACTCTATGTATCCACCAATCAGAAATCAGCAAGGTTATGAAATACGTATTTCTATAACCCTTGAAAAGAGTTTCTGCTTTTAGGTCGGGGAACCGCAGTGCAGTGCTGGTGTGCTGCAGCCAGGGGCGTAACTACAGGAGGTGCAGGGGTCACAGCTGCATCCAGGTTTGGGGGCCCCATCATTGCCTCTAGATTTATTCTCCCATCGCATCATGTGCAGAAATGAAGCAGCATTTGGGGCACATTATCATACCTACCAACCTTTGAGGGTGGGAAAGAGGGACAAGTGTTAAATTAGGCCACGCCCTCCCATTGAGGGATGGATAGGATATAGGATGCAACGATTACAACAATAGAAACACTTTGAATAGGTAAATGAATCATTTATTGCTGCAGATCTGCATGTTACACCTCAAAGAGGGACAATATGTAAATGAAGCCACGCCCCTCGTTGAGATATATATGAAGCCACACACCCTCATTGAGGGATGGATTAAGCCACGCCCCCTTCATTGAGGGATGGATAGGATATAGGATGCAACAATTACAACAATATAAACACTTTGAATAGGTAAATTAATCATTTATTGCTGCAGATCTGCATGTTACACCTCAAAGATGGGTAATATGTAAATGAAGCCACGCTCCGCATTGAGGGATTG
>CM051234.1:636737792-636767329 GCA_027917425.1 Gastrophryne carolinensis
TATCTTATGTGTATACTGTATGTTCTCTGTATCTTATGTGTATACTGTATGTTCTCTTTATCTTATGTGTATACTTGTATGTTCTCTGTATCTTATGTGTATACTGTATGTTCTCTGTATCTTATGTATATACTGTATGTTCTCTGTATCTTATGTGTATACTGTATGTTCTCTGTATCTTATGTGTATACTGTATGTTCTCTTTATCTTATGTGTATACTGTATGTTCTCTGTATCTTATGTGTATACTGTATGTTCTCTGTATCTTATGTATATACTGTATGTTCTCTGTATCTTATGTGTATACTGTATGTTCTCTGTATCTTATGTGTATACTGTATGTTCTCTTTATCTTATGTGTATACTTGTATGTTCTCTGTATCTTATGTATATACTGTATGTTCTCTGTATCTTATGTGTATACTGTATGTTCTCTGTATCTTATGTATATACTGTATGTTCTCTTTATCTTATGTGTATACTTGTATGTTCTCTGTATCTTATGTATATACTGTATGTTCTCTGTATCTTATGTATATACTGTATGTTCTCTGTATCTTATGTGTATACTGTATGTTCTCTGTATCTTATGTATATACTGTATGTTCTCTTTATCTTATGTGTATACTGTATGTTCTCTGTATCTTATGTGTATACTGTATGTTCTCTGTATCTTATGTATATACTGTATGTTCTCTGTATCTTATGTGTATACTGTATGTTCTCTGTATCTTATGTGTATACTGTATGTTCTCTTTATCTTAGGATAGATGTGTGCTTATCCCAGACATGTTTAAATTTAGTGACTGTTGATTTTTCAACTACCTCTGCTGGAAGTTTGTTCCAAGCATCTACTACTCTTTCTGTAAAATAATATTTTCTAACATTGCTCCTGATCTTCCCCCCGACCAGCTTCAGGTTGGGCCCCTTGTTCTACCATTAAGTTTCTTCTTAAAAACACTTCCCTCCTGAACCTTATTCCCTCCTGTCACATATATAAAGGTCTCCATCATGTCCCCTCTCTCCCTTCTTTCCTCCAGACTGTACAAATTAAGTTCTTTAAGTCTCTCCTGATAAGTTTTAAGTTCAGGTCCTTCCACCATTTTTGTTGCCGGCCTTTGGACCCGTTCTATTTGAATAATGTCTTTTTGCAGGTAAGGTCTCCAGAACTGCACACAGTATTCTAGCTGTGGCCTCACCAGGGCTCTATACAGCGGCATCACAACCTCCCTCTTCCTACTGGTGATGCCTCGAGCTATGCAGCCGAGCATCCTGCTTGCTACTGCCTGGCTACACTGTCCAATCATCTTGCAGCTTTCAGTAATCAGTATCCCTAAATCTCTTTCCTCCGAGGTCCACATAGACTTCTATAGCCTGTGCTGCCAATACATTGCAGTGAAAGTTTTGCTTGCAATATGTTTCCACAATGCAGCGCTTATATGTAAACCTGCCATTTAAAGCGGATCTAAAGTGGACCTAGCATCTTCGAGACGCTCTGGTTAGACATCCATCCCCTGGGACATCCCAACTTGAGATGCCCTGCTATGTGTAGCCACGCCAGGAGCCCTATATCTAACCCTGGCAATGAAAGCAGGGAAGCCATGGGCACGGCGATCTGATTGCGAGTGCAGCTAAACTCCGACTCAGCTTTCTTTGCCGCACACTAATACAGTATAATGCGCGTCCAAAGATTGGAGCAAAGCCGTGTCTGTGCCGTGGGAATGCCTGCGGGGTATTGTATGTATATCAGCATAAATCGGGAGGACCCAGGGACGCGGACCAAATCCGAGGATAGTGAAAATGGCTTTGGTCCACTTTAAAGCAGACATAAAGGCATAGAAGACGTTAGGTCAACGGATTAGCCCGCCCCCCACAGGGCATCCCAATTTGGGACCTATGGTAGCCAACCATCTGGGCATGCCCAGCTGATGGATAGTGATGAGCCCATTCTGTCTCTATCCTGTTCCAATATTCTGCTTGTGCATCACCCCAATTCTATTACAGTGTATAGGGAAAAATATTCAGGGTGTGCTTCTGGGTCTCAAGTAAAGACCAACCCCCCAAGTAGCAAGCCTGGAACGGCACAAACTGAGAAAGATGCGAGAGATTCCGCCACTGGCCGCGGCGCGGGCTCATTGCTCCAAGGATGGACCTAGCGTCTTCTACAGGCGGGGAGGCCGATTCATTAATAGCGCCAGGTAGCGACAGATGAGCGTCAGTAGCGTAATTTTCACAGTGCACGCTAGTATTCGCTGTGCTTGGCCGTTGTTCGGCTGTTGACAGCGACTCAGTCGGTGTGCGGTAATGTTGAATACGGGGTTAGGAGTCGCTGATTGACAGGTTCCGCGCTGTATGGGAGCGCATGATAGCGAATGGCCATAGCGAACGGCTCCCAGCATATTCATTAACAAATCACGCTCAAAAATTTCTCGCGCTGTGAAATGCTTGTTTAAACCCCAGAGCGCTGGCAGCGATGGGTTAAAAGTAGTTTTTTAACCCCCAAACAAGCATATTTTTGGAAAAAAAAAAAACATGTTTTTACAAACATTTTGTAATATGAATACATTAATATCAGACCTGTAATATCAATTCTGCACACATTTTTTTTTTTTTTTTTTTTTTTTACCTTAAAAAAAATATCTAACATGGCAGAAGTGGTCACAGAATTTTTGCCAAAAAAACATTAATAGCAATTAATTATGAATATTTAAAGATTGCTCCATTGAAATGCATTGGAGAGCGCCAGGTAGCGAGAGGTCATACCTGTCGCTGTTCAAGGTCGCTCGCTGGCGCTGTGGGGTGAGGCTGGAATAATGATGAATGATTCGCTATCTTGCGCTCTGTCAGTCGCTAAGCAGGATCGGCTTGATAAATGTGTGATTGCGGAGGGGAGCCGGCGTTCTCGTGGCGGTGAGCGTCATTACCGTTCGCTCACCATTCGCTACCTGGCGCTATCCCTTGTTAAATAAGGGCCTAAGTCCAATTTAGGTCCACTACTTCTATTACATCCGTCCCCTGTATTCCCCCTTGCGCATGCGCCATCAGTACCGTAGTATAGGAAGTAGACCACAGCGGCGGCCAGGAAAGCTCCGACAATCTGGGACACCACATACATCGGAAGTTTCTTCCACGGAAGCTTCCCTAAGACGCAATTGGTTAGCGATACGGAGCAATTCATGTGAGCTCCTGCAACAGACAAACAATGATTAAGGGTCTCAGTAATGGCAAATGGAGGAGCTACAACGCAAGTCCTATCCTATGACATCATAATATCATCATCTATGTTCACACACATGAATAATGGCGACAGTCAGAACATTTGGGAGATGCATTTCCCTAATTTACCACTGTTGGCTTTTTTCTTACGCGTCTGTAGAATATGGTTTGCTTCTCTTTGCTGCTTTGTGTCTAAATTTATGAAGATATATGATTCAAGTTTGTATTGTGCCTGAAGAGGAAACCTAAAGGGTTTTGGAATCTTACCTCTCCATTTACTATCCTGGGTTTTGGTCCTTTCCTCCGGGGCACCCCGATAACCGCTTCGTGAAACCCCACAGATCAGCGCAGTCAACTCACCTCTTCCCGGTCCTACTGGGCATGCGTGACTGCTCGTCCAATCAGTGCGCTTGGAGCCGCTGACATCACTTCGTCTAAGACCAGCGGCTGCGAGTGCGCTGACAGTCGCATCCCCCGCGTCCCTCTAACGGAGAGCGTGCCTGCGCTGGCTATTCACCAATGCCTGGTGCGCGCACACACTGCGCATCGGGGATGCGACCGCGGCTCGAGCATGCAGCGTTGGCCCGGGAAACAAGATGAGTTTATGGGTGACCTGGGGAGGGGGTCACACAGCGGGGCATTCTGATTTTGGATGCCCCGGTGGGAACAAGTATGCCTGCCCTGGAGTCCCTGGAGGTTTTGGTTTGCTTACTATACATCTATGGCTAACACAGTACAACAAGTTACTGGGAGGCCGATTCATTAACAGCGGCAGGTAGCGACAGTTGAGCGACTGTAGCGGCATTTTCAGAGCGCCCGCTAGTAGTCGCTGTGCTTGGCCGTTGTTCGGTAGTTGATAGCGACTCAGTCGGTTTGCCGTAATGTTGAATATTGGGTGAGGATTCGCTATTTGACAGGTTCCGCGCTGTATGGGAGCGCATGACAGCGACTGGCCCTAGCGACCGGCTCCCACCATATTCATTAACAAATCACGCTCAAAAAATTCTCGCGCTGTGAAATGCTTGTTTAAACCCCAGAGCGCTGGCGGCGATGCGTTAAAAGTAGTTTTTTAACCCCCAAACAACCATATTTTTGGAAACCAAAAAAAAACAAGTTTTTTAAATAATTTAGTAATATGAATACATTAATATCAGACCTGTAATATCAATTCTGTACATTTTTTTTATTTTTTTACCTAAAATGGCAGAAGTGGTCACAGAATTTTTCACATTTAAAAAAAAAAAAAAAAAACATTAATAACAATTAATTATGAATATTTAAAGATTGTTCCATTGAAATGCATTGGAGAGCGCCAGGTAGCGAGATGTCATACCTGTCGCTGTTCAAGGTCGGACGCTGGCGCTGTGGGCTGAGGCTGGAATAATGATGAATGAGTCGCTATATGGCGCTATCTCAGTCGCTAAGCAGGATCGGCTTGATAAATGTGTGATTGTGGTGGGGAGCCGGCGTTCTCGTGGCGGTGAGCGTCATTACCGGTCGCTCACCAGTCGCTACCTGTCGCTATCCCTTTATAAATAAGGGCCTAATTCTGCCAACAAGGGAGATCCAAGGCTGGCCAAATATTTGAATCTTAAAGAAATGGATGACCACAGGGGCTTTGGCTGGGCCCCATTCACAGCAGAACATTGGTCCCTTCTATTTCACTAATGTCTTCTGCTGCCCCGTTGTTCGGACACGTGAATCATTGTTGAGAGATCAGGATTGCAGCTCACAGCTGGTGACAGTTTAACAAGCTTCTTGGTGGTTGTAGTATTAGGTCCCTCTGCCAGCCGGACTACTCACCAGAGACCCCGCCGGCCACATGGATGCCCATCGTGACGCCAAATCCAAAGGACAGGTTAATGCTGAGATACTGTCCATATTCTTTCCTGCCCAGAACCACCTGCGCCACCGAGGCCAAGCCGAACAGCTGCGGAGAAGAGACACCGGTTAGACAGACGACTAATGTATATGTGACGGGGGGAACCTATGGGCAACACTACACATAGGAAACATTAGAGCCCTGTCAGTGGGATAGGTCCTGATAGTGATAGAACCTTTAATTAGATCAGCGGTTCTCAACCTGTGGGTCGGGACCCCGGCGGGGGGGCGAACGACCAAAACACAGGGGTCACCTAAAGCCATCGGAAAATACATATTTCCGAAGGCTTTAGCCGCTGAGAAGTCGCGCTACCGTCTGCAGCAGCGCTATTCAGCTGGAACGCACGCCGTTATGTATGCGCGTTCCAAACTGAATGCCTGCGCGCTAGTAGAAACTCGTGTGCGTGTATTGGGCGCTGTAACAGGGCCTTATTCATGAAGGGATAGCGTCAGGTAGTGGCTGGTTAATGAGAGGTAGCGTTAACTGGTGAACGCCGGACACGGTACGCAATTACACATTTATCAAGCAGAATCTGTTGAGCGACTGGGATAGCGCCATGTAGTGTCTGATTCATCATTTTCACAGCCTCAGCGAACAGCGCCGGCGTTCAGCCTTGCACAGCGCCAGGTATGATCTCTTGCTACCTGACGCTCTCCCATACATTTCAATGGACGATCCTTTCCTTCTCTTTAAACTGTTTTTTTTTTTTTAAATCTCAAATAATTCTGTGACCTCTTCTGCCATTGAATAAGCAGTTTATTCCCTTTTTTTTATTTTTTATATATTTCTTTAGAAATGACATTACAGGTCTGCCATTAAAGTGGACCAACACCCAGGATTTTGATTATCCTGGGTTTTGGTCCCCCTGATCGGGGGTGCCCCGCTGTGTGAAACCCCCAGAAAGCCCCAAAAACTCACCTCTCCCCGCTCCCACGTGACTGCCGCTGCCAATCCCCGCCGTCAGACAAGCGGGAGGCAGCGACGGATAAGAGAGCGCGCTCACCGCCGCCTCCCGCGCGTCACTCTTACAGGGCGCACGCGCTAGTGCTAGTGGGACGCGCGGGAGGCGGCGGTGGGCGCCGCTGGATCGAGGAGCAGGTAGGGATTTAGGGGTTTCTGGGGGGTTTCACACAGCGGGGCACCCCCGAACATTACTGCACAGTGACTGAGTCGCTATAAACTAGCGACTCACGGCCGAGCACTGCGACTACTAGCGGGCGCTCTGAAATGCCTGCTACAGACGCTCATCTGTCGCTACCTGGCGTTAGTAATGAATCAGCCTGCCCGCTGATTCATCACCAACGCCAGGAACGGACAGATGAGCATCTGTAGCAGGCATTTCAGAGCGCCCGCTAGTAGTCACAGTGCTCGGCCGTGAGTCGCTAGTTCAGAGCAACTCAGTCGCTGTGCAGCATTGATGAATACATTGTGAGGAGTCGCTATATGACCAGTACAGCGCTGTATGGGAGCGAATGTTAGCGACTGGTCAGTGGGCCCAACTCACACCACATTCATCAAAAAAACAGCCTCACACACCTCCGGAGCTCAAAAATGCTTCGCTGAAGCCCAGAGCGCCGGAGGCTGTGTGATTAAAGGCTGTTTTTTAAAATGTATCCACCAGTAACAAAGCGAAAACACATGGAATTACATTGTAACATGAACACATTAATGGCAGACCTGTAATGTCAATTCTGCATAAATATATAAAACGTATAAAAAAAATGAAAAAATGACTTTTTCAAGGCCAGGAAAGATCCCAACATTAATTTTGAATAAAAAAAACTAAGAACAAAAACAAAATCCCTGTTTAAAGAGAAATAGAAGAACGTCCATAGAAATGTATGGGAGAGCGACAGGTAGCGAGAGGTAAGACGTGGCGCTCTGCAAGGCTGAACGCTGGCGCTGTACGCTGGGCTTGGGATAATGATGAATCGGACGCTACATGGCGTTACGCTGAGCCTGGGATAATGATGAATCGGATGCTACATGGCGTTACTCTGAACCTGGGATAATGATGAATCGGATGCTACATGGCGTTACGCTGAGCCTGGGATAATGATGAATCGGATGCTACATGGCGTTACGCTAAGCCTGGGATAATGATGAATCGGATGCTACATGGCGTTACGCTGAGCCTGGGATAATGATGAATCGGATGCTACATGGCGTTACGCTGAGCCTGGGATAATGATGAATCAGACGCTACATTGCGTTACGCTGAGCCTGGGATAATGATGAATCGGATGCTACATGGCGTTACGCTGAGCCTGGGATAATGATGAATCGGATGCTACATGGCGTTACGCTGAGCCTTGGATAATGATGAATCGGACGCTACATGGCGTTACGCTGAGCCTGGGATAATGATGAATCGGACGCTACATGGCGTTACGCTGAGCCTGGGAAAATGATGAATCAGACGCTACATGGCGTTACGCTGAGCCTGGGATAATGATGAATCAGACGCTACATGCCGTTATCCCAGTCGCTCAACAGATTCTGCTTGATAAATGTGTAATTGCTGCCCTGTCCGGCGTTCACCTGTCGCTACCTGTCATTTACAAGGCGCTACCTGGCGCTATCCCCATGAATAAGGGCCTTAATTTGTTTTAGGTTACACATCTGGAACAGATGGATGAGCATTTAGACCCGACCCGGGCATTGCGCTCACACACGTGACCACGTCACCCGGCGATAAATCACGCGTAAGAATATCGACAAACTCACAAGCCGCCCCGCCGGCCCGGACGAGGGGCAAAACGCTGTCATGTAATGAAGAGAAATGGCAGGAAATTGTCAGCTTGGAGGAAAGGTTAATGGACGCCATCGGGGCAGATAACGCATGAATCCAAACACATCACGGGTGACACCTGCACTTTGCGCAGCAGCGCGGCCAGCGGCGGAGGTGTAATGGCGCCGCTGAAATGTGAGCTGCTTGTATTGTACAAATCAGTGCGCTATTAAAGAGAAATCACCTGTGTCAGGCCCATCGCGCTTATCTTGATATATTGCAACATAGGTTTTCTTGGCGCTGCCACCGCGGGAGGTAAATCACCATCACAGCTTATTCTTCATGGCATCAAATATTAATACATGATAACGGATGAGCTTAGGTCACAGGTAAAGCGGATCTTCACCAGGATTTAATGAAAAGCCCAAACACTGACAAAACGATTCCCCAGCAGCTATAAACATCTAAGATAGGCTCTTATTCAGGATGAAGGTCTGGATTAATGTGAGCAATCTGTATGTACAGGGTGTGGGAAACATATAAGATAGGCTCTTATTCAGGATGAAGGTCTGGATTAATGTGAGCAATCTGTATGTACAGGGTGTGGGAAACATATAAGATAGGCTCTAATTCAGGGTGAAGGTCCGGATTAATGTGAGCAATCTGTATGTATAGGGTGTGGGAAACATATAAGATAGGCTCTTATTCAGGATGAAGGTCTGGATTAATGTGAGCAATCTGTATGTATAGGGTGTGGGAAATATATAAGATAGGCTCTTATTCAGGGTGAAGGTCCGGATTAATGTGAACAATCTGTATGTACAGGGTGTGGGAAACATATAAGATAGGCTCTTATTCAGGATGAAGGTCTGGATTAATGTGGGCAATCTGTATGTACAGGGTGGGGAAACATATAAGATAGGCTCTAATTCAGGGTGAAGGTCCGGATTAATGTGAACAATCTGTATGTACAGGGAGGGAAACATATAAGATAGGCTCTTATTCAGGGTGAAGGTCCGGATTAATGTGGGCAATCTGTATGTACAGGATGGGGAAACATATAAGATAGCCTCTAATTCAGGGTGAAGGTCCGGATTAATGTGAGCAATCTGTATGTACAGGGTGTGGGAAACATATAAGATAGGCTCTTATTCAGGGTGAAGGTCCGGATTAATGTGAACAATCTGCATGTACAGGGTGTGGGAAACACACCACAGGGTTTACTAACAATAGAGGGTCACTAGAGGGATCATGCTGATCAATGTCACTGTAAAGGTCACGCAAATCACTAGAGCAGTTACTAGAATCACTTCATCCAAGAAAAGTGACAGCGGGGTTGGATTGGATGGAATGTGACGATCAGTTCCATCAGATGGACTTTACAAGGCGGCTGTGAAAACATTTTTCAGCGCTGGGCAATAACAGAGCGCAGAGGTTAATTAATAACAGCGCGGGCGCACCAGCCGCTGTGTTTAGGTGATCTTTGCTGCTGTGCTATCCCGTGACACCATACATCACCATACCTACCAACTTTTCAGGGTGGGAAAGAGGGACAATTGTTAAATTAGGCCACACCCCCTCATTGATGGATAGGAGAAAGGGTGTAACAGTTACAATAGAAAAAGTTTGAATAGGCAAATGAATCATTTATTGCTGCAGATCTGCATGTTACACCTCTAAGAGGGTAAATATGTAAATGAAGCCACGCCCCTTTCATTGAGGGATGTATGAAACCACACCCCCTCATTGAGGGATGGATAGGAGATGCATTGTAACAGTTACAACACTTTGAATAGGCAAATGAATCATTTATTGCTGCAGATCTGCATGTTACACCTCAAAGAGGGACAAATGAGAACAACGAGGGACAGTGGGACATGGACTCAAAAGAGGGACAGTCCCTCCAAATCAGGGACACTCGGGAGGTACTGAAGCCAGGGTTCCCAGCATCCTGAGGTGAGTTGCGCTCGGCTATCTGGGGGGGATAGGACCAAAACCCAGGATAGGATCAAAAATCTGGGTTTTGTTCCACTTTATTGTGAAAATTCTACAGTAATATATAACGGGGGTGATTTACCCGGCACCCGGAAGTGTTCTACGGCGCGGCCTCCTGAGGGTAAGTTGGTTTCTATACTCTTTTGTATAAATATGTCCCTGTTTTGAATACTTATTATCTATGACTAAGGACCGTAACGGCGTCCGAAACGCGTTAGATCGCTGTCCGGGCCATTCGTTTTTATGCTGTTTTGGATTACATTCTTTTAATGAGGACACCAATAAATGCTTTATTTTATGGAGTGCTGACCTACCAATGATTTTCTCCAGTGATTTACTGGGAGGCCGATTCATTAACAGCGCCAGGTAGTGACAGTTGTGCGACTGTAGCGGCATTTTCAGAGCGCCCGCTAGTAGTCGCTGTGCTTGGCCGTTGTTCGGTAGTTCATAGCGACTCAGTCAGTTTGCCGCAATGTTGAATATTGGGTGAGGAGTCGCTATTTGACAGGTTCCGCGATGTATGGGAGCGTATGATAGCGACTGGCCCTAGTGACCGGCTCCCACCATATTCATGAAAAAATCACGCTCAAAAATGCACGCTGTAAAATGCATGATTAAACCCCAGAGCGCTGGCGGCGATGGGTTAAAAGTAGTTTTTTAACCCCCAAACAACCATATTTTTGGAAACCAAAATAAAACAAGTTTTTTAAATAATTTAGTAATATGAATACATTAATATCAGACCTGTAATATCAATTCTGTACAATTTTTTTTCCCTTAAAAAATTATATAAAATGGCAGAAGTGGTCACAGAATTTTTCACATTTAAAAAAAAAAAAAAAACATTAATAACAATTAATTATTAATATTTAAAGATTGTTCCATTGAAATGCATTGGAGAGCGCCAGGTAGCGAGAGGTCATACCTGTCGCTGTTCAAGGTCAGACGCTCACCAGATTCGCCTTTATAAATGTGGTTTTGCGTACAGCGCCCGGCGTTCACAGACGCTGCCTGTCGCTACGAGGCGCTACCTGGCGCTATCCCTTGACAAGTAAACCCCATAGATTCAGCAGGGGCAGCCCCTGTATTTCTATCAAGCAGAACCTGCTGCCAGTCAAGTAAGAAACCTGATTACTTTCCTACAGGCTGATTCATCACTAACGCCAGGTAGCGACAGATGAGCGTCTGTAGCAGGCATTTTCAGAGCGCCTGCTAGTAGTCGCTGTGCTCGGCCATGGGTCGCTACTTCATAGTAGAATAGTTGAATACATTGTGAGGAGTCGCTATTTGACCAGTACAGCGCTATATGGGAGCGCATGGTAGCGACTGCTCATAGCGACCGACTCACACCATATTCAGCAAAAAAACAGCCTCACAAATCTCTGGCGCTGAAAAATGCTTCTCTGAAGCCCAGAGCGCAGGAGGCGGTGTGTTTAAAGTCTGTTTTTCAGCATCTATCCACTAGTAACAAAGCGAAAACATATGGAATTACATTGTAACAACATTGTAACATGAACACTTTAATGGCAGAGCTGTAATGTCATTTCTGAAGAAATATATAAAAAATGAAAAAATTGTGAGAAAACAGCTTATTCAATGTCAGGAGAGGTCACAGAATTATTTGAGATTAAAAAAACAAAACAAAACAAAAAAAAAACCAGTTTAAAGAGAAGAAAAGGATCGTCCATTAAAGTGGACCGTCACCCATGGGTGATCGGCCCGGGAATCTATAAGATTCCCGGGCCGATCACCCCCCTCACTGCGGGACATCCGAGATCGGGATGTCCCGCGGTGAGGGACCCCCCCCCAAAACTCCAAAAGAACTCACCTGATCGGCGGCGGCAGCGGGCGCCGCCGCCTCCCGCGCGCTCCTCTAGCCGTGCGCGCGCCCGCGCCGGCCGTTCGTGAATGGCCGGCGCGGGCGCGCGCACTGTCAGAGGGGCGCGCGGGAGGCGGCGGCGGACGCGCTGCCTTGTCCGCCGCTTGTCCGTGGGAGCGTGGTGAGGTGAGTTTGGGGGTTTCTGGGGGGTTTTACACAGCGGGGCACCCCTAATCGGGGTGCCCCCCTGAAGTGGACCAAAACCCAGGATAGTCAAAATCCTGGGTGTTGGTCCACTTTAAAATGTATGGGAGAGTGACAGGTAGGGAGAGGTCATACCTGGCGCTGTGCAAGGCTGAACACCGGCGCTGTTCGCTGAGGCTGTAAAAATGATGAATCAGACGCTACATGGCGCTATTCCAGTCGCTAAACAGATTCTGCTTGATAAATGTGTAATTGCTGCCGTGTCCGGCGTTCACCAGTCGCTACCTGTCGCTACCTCTCATTAACCAGCCACTACCTGACGCTATCCCTTCATGAATAAGGCTCCAAGTTTGTACAAAAGGTAGTGGAGTGACATAACAGCCAGGCACTTTGTATTTTTTGTATGAATTCCTGTGTTCCTATCAAATAATGCTGCTGCTAGTTAAATCTGGAAAAGCATTCCTAATGTGAACCCTGTTCCGAGTTAGCGGTTGGTCTGATCAGAGGCTTATTGGGGTTATGCAGGTAGAGGAGCAGCATGACTGAGAAGTGCCGGCCGGGAGCAGCGCTCACAAGTAAGCTGGATATTTTTCAGTATTCTATATTTTATAGTTATAGTAGACCTCACCCTTCGAAGCGGCGTGGAAGCCACGTGCGCGGGTGTCGCTTGATCTTCCGCAACGCCCTTTCTTTGGCTAGTCCTTGCCCTATATCTGTGGATGGTTTGTTAATTGCCCTCTTATACTGCACTCGCACTTTGGATTTGATTGCTGCTTTAAATTTACTGTTGCTTTATATTGCTTATTTGGGGACCTTTGCTCTGTGCACATATATGGGTCCTTCTTATATACAACATGTATTCATGAATTGTTTCACACAGCTTATTAATTATGAAGTGGTTATCAGTGTATTATAATATTGTGTTGTTTCACTTGTGCCCTTATTTAAGAAGGGATAGCGTCAGGTAGTGGCTGGTTAATGAGAGGTAGCGACAGGTAGCGACTGGTGAACGCCGGACACGGCACGCAATTACACTTTTATCAAGCAGAATCTGTTTAGCGACTGGGATAGCGCCATGTAGCGTCTGATTCATCATTTTCACAGCCTCAGCGAACAGCGCCGGCGTTCAGCCTTGCACAGCGCCAGGTATGACCTCTCGCTACCTGTCGCTCTCCCATACATTTCAATGGACCATCCTTTTCTTCTCTTTAAACTGTTTTTTTTTTCCAAAAAATCACAAATAATTCTGTGACCTCTTCTGACATTGAATAAGCAGTTTTTTCACAATTTTTTCATTTTTTATATATTTCTTCAGAAATGACATCACAGGTCTGCCATTAAAGTGTTCATGTTACAATGTTGTTACAATGTAATTCCATATGTTTTCGCTTTGTTACTAGTGGATAGATGCTGAAAAACAGACTTTAAACACACCGCCTCCTGTGCTCTGAGCTTCGGAGAAGCATTTTTCAGCGCCAGAGATTTGTGAGGCTGTTTTTTCCTGAATATGGTGTGAGTCGGTCGCTATGAGCAGTCGCTAACATGCGCTCCCATACAGCGCTGTACTGGTCAAATAGCGACTCCTTACAATGTATTCACCATTACTGCACAGCGACTGAGTCGCTATAAACTAGCGACTCACGGCCGAGCACAGTGACTACTAGAGGGCGCTATCTGGCGTTAGTGACGAATCAGCCTGCTGGTGTGGTGCGCGCCTTGTTAAAGGAAGGGAAATCGGGGATGTAGCCACTGCTCGCACATGCACCATTGCACTGGGAAAGAAGGGGAGTTTCCAGGCGACCTGGGGGGGTTTCACACAGTGAGGCATCCCAATTCTTGATGCGTCTGGGGGAGGAAATCTAGCAGCCCTGGAATCTTATAGCTCTGTCTGTGCAAAGCACAACTATAACCCGACCCCCTGTACTTTATATGATGCTTCTGAGTGAAGATGGCGGTGCACGTATCCTAGGCCCTTATTTAACAAGGGATAGTGCCAGGTAGCGAATGGTGAGCGAACGGTAATGACGCTCACCGCCACGAGAACGCTGGCTCCCCTCCGCAATCACACATTTATCAAGCCGATCCTGCTTAGCGACTGACAGAGCGCCAGATAGCGACTCATTCATCATTATTCCAGCTTCACCCCACAGCGCCAGCAAGTGACCTTGAACAGCGACAGGTATGACCTCTCGCTACCTGGCGCTCTCCAATGCATTTCAATGGAGCAATCTTTAAATATTCTTAATTAATTGCTATTAATGTTTTTTTTTTTTTAAATGGCAAAAATTCTGTGGCCACTTCTGCAATGTTAGATTTTTTTTAAGGTAAAAAAAAAAAAAAAATTTGTGCAGAATTGATATTACAGGTCTGATATTAATGTATTCATATTACAAAATGTTTGTAAAAACATGTTTTTTTTTCCCAAAAATATGGTTGTTTGGGGGTTAAAAAACTTAGGGCCTTATTTATCACGGGCTAGCGCCAGGTAGTGTCTGACGAGCGCCAGGTCCCGCCAGCTATCGGCGGCTACCGACTCAAGTACGCCCGGCGGCGGTCACAATGACGCATTTATCAAGCTAAATGAGGCTAGCGCCGGCGAGAGCGACGGCTAGCGCGGGATTCATCATGAAGCCGCCTGGACCGAACAGCGCCGCTGCAAATTCCTTCACAGCGCCAGGTATGACCTGTCACTCCCTGGCATTGTCCAATGCATTTCAATGGAGCAATGTTTAAATAATCATAATTAATTGGTATAAATTTTTTTTTTTTTTTTTTAATGTCAAAAATTCTGAGACCACTTCTGCAATGTTCATTTTTTTTTTTAAGTACAAAAAAAAATTTGTGCAGAATTGATCTTACAGGTCTGATATTAATGTATTCATATTACAAAATGATTCAAAAAGCATGTATAATGTTTAAATCAAAAAATATGGTTGTTTAGGGGTTAAAAACTAGTTAACACCCATCGCCGCCAGCGCTCTGGGGTTTAAACAAGGAATGGACAGCGCCAGCAAATTCGGAGCGTGATTTTTTAATGAATATGAAGCAAGCCGTTCGCTCTGGCCATTCGTTGTCAGGCGCTCACATACAACGCTGAACCAGTGAAACAGCGACCCCTAACCCCGTATTCAACATTACCGCACACCGACTGAGTCGCTGTCATCAAGCAAACGCCGGCCAAGCACAGCGAATACTGGCTGGCGCTGTAAAAATCACGCTACAGTCGCTCATCTGTCGCTACCTGGTGCTATTAATGAATCGGCCTCTAATTTTAACCCATCGCCGCCAGCGCTCTGGGGTTTAAACAAGCATTTCACAGCGCGAGAATTTTTGGAGCGTGATTTGTTAATGAACATGCTGGGAGCCGGTCGCTATGGCCATTCGCTGTCATGCGCTCCCATACAGCGCGGAACCTGTCAAACAGCGACTCCTAACCCCGTATTCAACATTACCGCACACCGACTGAGTCGCTGTCAACAGCTGAACAACGGCCAAGCACAGCGAATACTAGTTGGCGCTGTGAAAATAACGCTACTGGCGCTCATCTGTCGCTACCTGGCGCTATTAATGAATCGGCCTCCCCGAGTCCTGAACAGAGTTGCAGCCCGATGGGGGAAAGAAAATTAAGTAAGTGACTAAAATATATTAATTTTAGATGCTGGGGAATAGTTTTTTTTAAGGGTTTGGGCTTTTCATGAAATCATGCAGAAGGTTCGGTTTAAGTGTTAGAATTGTATCAACAAACAGAAGCCTTTGATGGTTAAATAAGGTGACAGTTACTCAGGTAAGTTCACTCCTTTGGAAGCTAAAAATAGTTTATTTAGGTTTGTTCTTTTTCTTTGTTTTTGTTTTTTTAAAGTGGACCAACACCCAGGGGGGATCTATAAGATTCCTGGGCCGATCAGATCCCTCCCCGCGGGGTATCCAAAATCGGGATGTCCCGCTGTGTGAAACCCCCCAGGACGCCCACAAACCTTACCTTAACCCCGTTCCAACGGCCGCGGCCGCGTCTCGCGCTTCCCTCTAGCAGGGCGCGCACCCGCGGAGGCCGTTTGTGAATGGGTGCACTCCCTGTTAGAGGGAAGCGTGAGACGCGGCCTCCAGCGCTCAGAGCCGCTGTGGTTGGACGCCGCTTGTACCTGCATACCACAGCGGCTCTGAGCTCTCCGATAGGACGAGCGCCCGCGTAGGAGCGTGGTGAGGTGAGTGTTTACGGGCGTTCTGGGGGGTTTCACACAGCGGGGCACCCCCGATCGGGGTGCCCCACCGAAGTGGACCAAAACCCAGGATAGTCAAAATCCTAGGTGTTGGTCCACTTTAAGGAGAGCTCTGGCTGTACCAATATAAAAGGGAAATTCTTTCACTCTAAGATGAAGTTATACTGTTCAAGGAAATGTTTGGTTTTACAAGGAGTTAAAGGGAGATTCTTTTTCCTCTGATGATTTGGCTAAAGGGGGCCTCTGATGTTTTTGATTCCGTTAGACCGAATATGTCGTGCTCTTCCCATCATGCAATTTGGGGCATTTGGCTGCTTTAGTTGCTTTCCAAAAACCCAAGAGCACTTCCAGTATTGTCTCCCCATAGATTTTTGGGGGATTGGGGTGATGCAGAAGCAGAACATTGCAAAGTATTCAACAGAACTGCCCTAGAACAGTATCGAGGCAAAATCTGCTCAGAAATAAATTAGAGTTAGAGCTTTCATCAGCCTTCATATTTCAATCAGACATAGAGGCCGATTCATTAATAGCGCCAGGTAGCGACAGATGAGCGGCAGTAGCGTTATTTTCACAGCGCCCGCTATTATTCACTGTGCTCGGCCGTTGTTCGGCTGTTGACAGCGACTCAGTCGGTGTGAGGTAATGTGGAATACGGGGTTAGGAGTCGCTGTTTGACAGGTTCCACGCTGTATGGGAGCGCATGACAGCGAACGGCCATAGCGAACGGCTCCCAGCATATTCATTAACAAATCACGCTCAAAAAATTCTTGCGCTGTGAAATGCATGTTTAAACCCCAGAGCGCTGGAGGCGATGGGTTAAAAGTAGTTTTTTAACCCCCAAACAACCATATTTTTTGATAAAAAAAATAAACAAGTTTTTATAAACATTTTGTAATATGAATACATTAATATCAGACCTGTAATAGCAATTCTGCACAAATTTTTTTTTTTTTCCTTAACAAAAATATCTAACATTGCAGAAGTGGTCACAGAATTTTTGACATTTAAAAAAAAAAAAAAAAAATAAAAACATTAAAATCAATTAATTATGAATATTTAAAGATTGCTCCATTGAAATGCATTGGAGAGCGCCAGGTAGCGAGAGGTCATACCTGTCGCTGTTCCAGTTTGCTTGCTGGCGCTGTGGGGTGAGGCTGGAATAATGATGAATGATTCGCTATCTGGCGCTCTGTCAGTCGCTAAGCAGGATTGGCTTGATAAATGTGTGATTGCGGAGGGGAGCCGGCGTTCTCGTGGCGGTGACCGTCATTACCGTTCCCTCACAATTCGTCACCTGGCGCTATCCCTTGATAAATAAGGCCCATATATTTGCCTAATGAGAAAAATTTCGAGCTCTTCATTTGAATACTTGTTTTAAGTCAGTGCTATAAAGGGGGTGCAGCATGGCAGCCAGGTAAGGAATATTTTTAGTTTTTTTTTATTTTCATTTTTAATTTATTCTAAAAATAGAATTTAAAAATTCCAATAATTATTTTTAAAAGTCAGCAGCCCTATATCTCAATCAAACGTATATTTTTGGAATACTTTTTAGACTGAATTCTAAAAATAGACTTTAACAATTGGATTTCTAACTATTTTTTTAGAAGACAGCTGCCCCCATATTTTCATATCCAGTTGCCTAACAAACCTAAGGAATTCCTGATCTGCATACCTGCTCCAGGTCAGAGATCCACTAAGGGGGTATATTTAAGAAGGGATAGCGTCAGGTAGTGGCTGGTTAATGAGAGGTAGCGACAGGTAGCGACTGGTGAACGCCGGACACGGCACGCAATTACACATTTATCAAGCAGAATCTGTTTAGCGACTGGGATAACGCCATGTAGCGTCTGATTCATCATTTTCACAGCCTCAGCGAACTGCGCCAGCGTTCAGCCTTGCACAGCGCCAGGTATGACCTCTCGCTACCTGGCGCTCTCCCGTACATTTCAATGGACGATCCTTTTCTTCACTTTTAACGGGTTTTTATTTTTTTTTATTTTTCCCAAAAATCACAAATAAAGCAGTTTTTTCAAATTTTTGACATTTTTTAAAAATCTTTTCAGAAATGACATTACAGGTCTGCCATTAAAGTGTTCATGTTACAATGTTATTACAATGTAATTCCATATGTTTTCGCTTTGTTACTAGTGGATAGATGCTTGAAAACAGACTTTAAACACACCGCCTCCTGCGCTCTTGGCTTCAAACAAGTTTTTTTCAGCGCCAGAGATTTGTGAGGCTGTTTTTTTGCTGAATATGGTGTGAGTCGGTCGCTATGAGCAGTCGCTAACATGCGCTCCCATACAGCGCTGTACTGGTCAAATAGCGACTCCTCACAATGTATTCAACATTACTGAACAGCGACTGAGTCGCTATAAAGTAGAGACCCACGGCCGAGCACTGCGACTACTAGCGGGCGCTCTGAAAATGCTGCTACAGACGCTCATCTGTCGCTACCTGCCGCTAATGATGAATCAGCCTCTAAGTGCTGTAAAGAAGGAGCAACATAACAGCCAGGTGGGGTATAATTTTGAATCTGACAATTCTATTTCTGTTTTTTGGAAGTGGGCAGGCCCCATAGTTTGATATCCAGTTACCTAAAAAGCCTTATGAGTTCCTGATCTGCATACCTGCTCTGAGTCAGAGCTTCACTAATGGCCTTATTCATGAAGGGATAGCGCCAGGTGAACGCCGGACACGGCAGCAATTACACATTTATGAAGCCGAATCTGGTGAGCGACTGGAACAACGCCATGTAGCGTCTGATTCATCATTATCCCAGGCTCAGCATACAGTGCCGGCGTTCAGCCTTGCAGAGCGCCGCGTCTTACCTCTCGCTACCTGGCGCTCTCCCATACATTTCTATGGACGATCCTTAAATCCCTTTCCTGATCCCAATTTTTTTTTTTTTTGTTATAAAATCTCAAATCTTTCTGACATGTATCCTGGCCTAGAAAATGACATTTTTGAAAACTTTTAGATTTTTTTAGATTTTTATGCAGAATTGTCCTTACATGTCTGGTATTAAAGTGTTCATGTTACAATGTAATAACAATGTCATTCAATATGTTTTTGCTTTGTTACTAGTGGATACATTGTTCAATAACAGACTTTAATCACACAGCGTCTGGCGCTATGGGCTACAACTACACGATTTTGAGTGCCGGCGCTGTTTGAGGCTGTTTTTTTGATGAATGTGGTGTGAGTCTTTGCACTGAGCTGGCGCTACCGTTCGCTCCCATACAGCCTAGTACTGCGACTCACACATCATTTTCATCAACTGAGTACAGCGACTACTGAAATCCTCGCTACAGACACTCATCTGTCGCTACCTGGCGTTAGTAATGAATCAGCCTGCCCGTGCTGTAAAGGAGGAGCAGCATGACAGCCAGGCAAATAGCTTTTTTAGAAGTCAGAAGTTGGTCTTTAAAAGCCCCTCCACCGTATTTGTATAAAGCAAGGTAAAAAGTCAGAGAACCTTATCTGCATGCCTGTTCCAAGTCAGTGCTATAGAAGAAGGAGCCTCATGTCAGACAGAATAAAGTCAGCAATAGCAGACCCCCATATTCCTAGAAAGCAAGCCAGAAAAAGTCAGAGCTCAGGTGCTGAGGAGAGGAGCAGTATGACAGCCAGGTTATAGGAATAGAGGGGGAAGCTGTCTTCCTCTTACCATCATGATGAAGGTGGCGAGCAGCTCGGCCATTGCCTCTCGTGCCCAGGCGTTGCGGATGGAGATGGCGGCGCGGACCCTGCGCAGCACAGCCTTGCTGGTCTTCATGTTGGCGGTGGTGGACGGGCGCACAGCTGACTCTCTGGGCCACTTAAAAAGTTACTGGAAGGAAAAGCGATTAGAGAGATCAGGGTGACGATCTGGAGGCGAGCCTCCGCCCTCCACCTGCTCGCTCCAAGGTCCAACGCTCATTGTAAATACGGAGAACGCAGGACAACTCGGAAACAATTCCCGTTGACTGATCGCACCGCAGCGCACGCGTGTAAATATAGATGTACCCAGCCAGGAATGTCCCTGGCACCATGCTGCCCTCACTGGATGTGAAGAGAACCTGTCATCATACACGTGCTGAAAAAAAAGGATGTTACCTGCTTCTTCACCTATAGAGAGACACTGACTTGCTAGAATTAGTGTATAAGGGAGGATACAGAAGGAGAAGAGCTTACAATCTATTAGGGTATAAGGGAGGATACAGAAGGAGAAGAGCTTACAATCTATTAGGGTATAAGGGAGGATACAGAAGGTGAAGAGCTTACAATCTATTAGGGTATAATGGAGGATACAGAAGGGGAAGAGCTTACAATCTATTAGGGTATAAGGGTGGATACAGAAGGAGAAGAGCTTACAATCTATTAGGGTATAAGGGAGGATACAGAAGGAGAGGAGCTTACAATCTATTAGGGTATAAGGGTGGATACAGAAGGAGAAGAGCTTACAATCTATTAGGGTATAAGGGAGGATACAGAAGGAGAAGAGCTTACAATCTATTAGGGTATAAGGGAGGATACAGAAGGAGAAGAGCTTACACTCTATTAGGGTATAAGGGAAGATACAGAAGGAGAAGAGCTTACAATCTATTAGGATATAAGGGAGGATACAGAAGGAGAAGAGCTTACAATCTATTAGGGTATAAGGGAGGATACAGAAGGAGAAGAGCTTACAATCTATTAGGGTATAAGGGAGGATACAGAAGGAGAAGAGCTTACAATCTATTAGGGTATAAGGGAGGATACAGAAGGAGAAGAGCTTACACTCTATTAGGTTATAAGGGAGGATACAGAAGGAGAAGAGCTTACAATCTATTAGGGTATAAGGGAGGATACAGAAGGAGAAGAGCTTACACTCTATTAGGTTATAAGGGAGGATACAGAAGGAGAAGAGCTTACAATCTATTAGGGTATAATGGAGGATACAGAAGGAGAGGAGCTTACACTCTATTAGGGTATAAGGGAGGATACAGAAGGAGACGAGCTTACAATCTATTAGGGTATAAGGGAGGATACAGAAGGAGAAGAGCTTACACTCTATTAGGTTATAAGGGAGGATACAGAAGGAGAGGAGCTTACAATCTATTAGGGTATAAGGGAGGATACAGAAGGAGAAGAGCTTACAATCTATTAGGGTATAAGGGAGGATACAGAAGGAGAAGAGCTTACACTCTATTAGGTTATAAGGGAGGATACAGAAGGAGAAGAGCTTACACTCTATTAGGTTATAAGGGAGGATACAGAAGGAGAGGAGCTTACAATCTATTAGGGTATAAGGGAGGATACAGAAGGAGAGGAGCTTACAATCTATTAGGGTATAAGGGAGTTTACAGAAGGAGAAGAGCTTACAATCTATTAGGGTATAAGGGAGGATACAGAAGGAGAGGAGCTTACTATCTATTAGGGTATAAGGGAGGATACAGAAGGAGAAGAGCTTACACTCTATTAGGGTATAAGGGAGGATACAGAAGGAGAAGAGCTTACAATCTATTAGGGTATAAGGGAGGATACAGAAGGAGAGGAGCTTACAGTCTATTAGGATATAAGGGAAGAAGACTGTGTAGTGTCAAAAAGATTTAGAGAAAGAAGCCTGAGTGATAGCAAGAGGAAGTGAGGAAAAAAGCCCTTCAGATAAGGGGGGATAAAGAAGGAAGCCGACTATTAGCCTGGGAAATAGAAAACTGGCTGATAGTCAGCAGGATGGACTGAGAGAGAAAGAAGCCTGGATGATGTTAGGAGAGATTAAGAGAAGGAAACCTGGCTAACACAAAAAAGGTTTGGGGGGCATGGGGATTACACAAAAGAAGCCAAACTGGAATAAGGAAAAAGAAGCCTGGTTAATTGCAAGAATGATTGATAGGAAGGACCCTAGCTGATAGCAGAAGAAATTAATAGAAAGAAGCCTGGTTAATAGCAGGAGAGATTGATAGGATGAACCATATGTAAAAGCAGAAGAAATCTGGAAAAGAAGTCTGCTTGATAGTAGGAGAGATTTGGAGAAAGAAGCCTGGCTGATAGCAGGGTGTATATAGAGAAAGAAGCCTGGCTGATAGCAGGGTGTATATATAGAAAGAAGCCTGACTGATAGCAGGGTGTATATAGAGAAAGAAGCCTGGCTGATAGCAGGGTGTATATAGAGAAAGAAGCCTGGCTGATAGCAGGGTGTATATAGAGAAAGAAGCCTGGCTGATAGCAGGGTGTATATAGAGAAAGAAGCCTGGCTGATAGCAGGGTGTATATAGAGAAAGAAGCCTGGATGATAGCAGGGTGTATATAGAGAAAGAAGCCTGGATGATAGCAGGGTGTATATAGAGAAAGAAGCCTGGTTGATAGCAGGGTGTATATAGAGAACGAAGCCTGGTTGATAGCAAGGTGTATATAGAGAAAGAAGCCTGGCTGATAGCAGGGTGTATATAGAGAAAGAAGCCTGGATGATAGCAGGGTGTATATAGAGAAAGAAGCCTGGCTGATAGCAGGATGTATATAGAGAAAGAAGCCTGGATGATAGCAGGGTGTATATAGAGAAAGAAGCCTGGTTGATAGCAGGGTGTATATAGAGAACGAAGCCTGGTTGATAGCAGGGTGTATATAGAGAAAGAAGCCTGGCTGATAGCAGGGTGTATATAGGGACAGAAGCCTGGCTGATAGCAGGGTGTATATAGAGAAAGAAGCCTGGCTGATAGCAGGGTGTATATAGAGAAAGAAGCCTGGATGATAGCAGGGTGTATATAGAGAAAGAAGCCTGGCTGATAGCAGGATGTATATAGAGAAAGAAGCCTGGCTGATAGCAGGGTGTATATAGAGAAAGAAGCCTGGCTGATAGCAGGGTGTATATAGAGAACGAAGCCTGGTTGATAGCAAGGTGTATATAGAGAAAGAAGCCTGGCTGATAGCAGGGTGTATATAGAGAAAGAAGCCTGGTTGATAGCAGGATGTATATAGAGAAAGAAGCCTGGATGATAGCAGGGTGTATATAGAGAAAGAAGCCTGACTGATAGCAGGGTGTATATAGAGAAAGAAGCCTGGCTGATAGCAGGGTGTATATAGAGAAAGAAGCCTGACTGATAGCAGGGTGTATATAGAGAAAGATGCCTGGCTGATAGCAGGATGTATATAGAGAAAGAAGCCTGGCTGATAGCAAGGTGTATATAGAGAAAGAAGCCTGGCTGATAGCAGGGTGTATATAGAGAAAGAAGCCTGGCTGATAGCAGGGTGTATATAGAGAAAGAAGCCTGACTGATAGCAGGGTGTATATAGAGAAAGAAGCCTGGTTGATAGCAGGGTGTATATAGAGAACGAAGCCTGGTTTATAGCAAGGTGTATATAGAGAAAGAAGCCTGGCTGATAGCAGGGTGTATATAGAGAAAGAAGCCTGGTTGATAGCAGGATGTATATAGAGAAAGAAGCCTGGATGATAGCAGGGTGTATATAGAGAAAGAAGCCTGGTTGATAGCAGGATGTATATAGAGAAAGAAGCCTGGATGATAGCAGGGTGTATATAGAGAAAGAAGCCTGGCTGATAGCAGGGTGTATATAGAGAAAGAAGCCTGGCTGATAGCAGGGTGTATATAGAGAAAGAAGCCTGGCTGATAGCAGGGTGTATATAGAGAAAGAAGCCTGGATGATAGCAGGGTGTATATAGAGAAAGAAGCCTGGCTGATAGCAGGGTGTATATAGAGAACGAAGCCTGGTTGATAGCAAGGTGTATATAGAGAAAGAAGCCTGGCTGATAGCAGGATGTATATAGAGAAAGAAGCCTGGATGATAGCAGGGTGTATATAGAGAAAGAAGCCTGGATGATAGCAGGGTGTATATAGAGAAAGAAGCCTGGCTGATAGCAGGGTGTATATAGAGAACGAAGCCTGGTTGATAGCAAGGTGTATATAGAGAAAGAAGCCTGGCTGATAGCAGGATGTATATAGAGAAAGAAGCCTGGATGATAGCAGGGTGTATATAGAGAAAGAAGCCTGGTTGATAGCAAGGTGTATATAGAGAAAGAAGCCTGGCTGATAGCAAGGTGTATATAGAGAAAGAAGCCTGGCTGATAGCAGGGTGTATATAGAGAAAGAAGCCTGGATGATAGCAGGGTGTATATAGAGAAAGAAGCCTGGTTGATAGCAAGGTGTATATAGAGAAAGAAGCCTGGCTGATAGCAAGGTGTATATAGAGAAAGAAGCCTGGCTGATAGCAGGGTGTATATAGAGAAAGAAGCCTGGCTGATAGCAGGGTGTATATAGAGAAAGAAGCCTGGATGATAGCAGGGTGTATATAGAGAAAGAAGCCTGGATGATAGCAGGGTGTATATAGAGAAAGAAGCCTGGCTGATAGCAGGGTGTATATAGAGAAAGAAGCCTGGCTGATAGCAGGGTGTATATAGAGAAAGAAGCCTGGCTGATATCAAGGTGTATATAGAGAAAGAAGCCTGGCTGATAGCAGGTGTATATAGAGAAAGAAGCCTGGCTGATAGCAGGGTGTATATAGAGAAAGAAGCCTGGCTGATATCAAGGTGTATATAGAGAAAGAAGCCTGGCTGATAGCAGGTGTATATAGAGAAAGAAGCCTGGCTGATAGCAGGGTGTATATAGAGAAAGAAGCCTGGCTGATAGCAAGGTGTATATAGAGAAAGAAGCCTGGCTGATAGCAGGGTGTATATAGAGAAAGAAGCCTGGCTGATAGCAGGGTGTATATAGAGAAAGAAGCCTGACTGATAGCAAGGTGTATATAGAGAAAGAAGCCTGGCTGATAGCAGGGTGTATATAGAGAAAGAAGCCTGGCTGATAGCAAGGTGTATATAGAGAAAGAAGCCTGGCTGATAGCAGGGTGTATATAGAGAAAGAAGCCTGGCTGATAGCAGGGTGTATATAGAGAAAGAAGCCTGGCTGATAGCAGGGTGTATATAGAGAAAGAAGCCTGGATGAAAGCAGGGTGTATATAGAGAAAGAAGCCTGGCTGATAGCAGGGTGTATATAGAGAAAGAAGCCTGGCTGATAGCAGGGTCTATATAGAGAAAGAAGCCTGGATGATAGCAAGGTTTATATAGAGAAAGAAGCCTGGATGATAGCAGGGTGTATATAGAGAAAGAAGCCTGGCTGATAGCAAGGTGTATATAGAGAAAGAAGCCTGGCTGATAGCAGGGTGTATATAGAGAAAGAAGCCTGGCTGATAGCAGGTGTATATAGAGAAAGAAGCCTGGCTGATAGCAAGGTGTATATAGAGAAAGAAGCCTGGCTGATAGCAGGGTGTATATAGAGAAAGAAGCCTGGCTGATAGCAAGGTGTATATAGAGAATGAAGCCTGGCTGATAGCAGGTGTATATAGAGAAAGAAGCCTGGCTGATAGCAGGGTGTATATGGAGAAAGAAGCCTGGCTGATAGCAAGGTGTATATAGAGAAAGAAGCCTGGCTGATAGCAGGGTGTATATAGAGAAAGAAGCCTGCTGATAGCAAGGTGTATATAGAGAAAGAAGCCTGACTGATAGCAGGGTGTATATAGAGAAAGAAGCCTGGCTGATAGCAGGGTGTATATAGAGAAAGAAGCCTGGCTGATAGCAGGGTGTATATAGAGAAAGAAGCCTGGCTGATAGCAGGGTGTATATAGAGAAAGAAGCCTGGCTGATAGCAGGGTGTATATAGAGAAAGAAGCCTGGATGAAAGCAGGGTGTATATAGAGAAAGAAGCCTGGCTGATAGCAGGGTGTATATAGAGAAAGAAGCCTGGCTGATAGCAGGGTCTATATAGAGAAAGAAGCCTGGATGATAGCAGGGTGTATATAGAGAAAGAAGCCTGGCTGATAGCAGGGTGTATATAGAGAAAGAAGCCTGGATGATAGCAAGGTGTATATAGAGAAAGAAGCCTGGCTGATAGCAGGGTGTATATAGGGACAGAAGCCTGGCTGATAACAAGGTGTATATAGAGAAAGAAGCCTGGCTGATAGCAGGGTGTATATAGGGACAGAAGCCTGGCTGATAGCAAGGTGTATATAGAGAAAGAAGCCTGGCTGATAGCAGGGTGTATATAGAGAAAGAAGCCTGGCTGATAGCAAGGTGTATATAGAGAAAGAAGCCTGGCTGATAGCAGGGTGTATATAGAGAAAGAAGCCTGGCTGATAGCAGGGTGTATATAGGGACAGAAGCCTGGCTGATAGCAAGGTGTATATAGAGAAAGAAGCCTGGCTGATAGCAGGGTGTATATAGAGAAAGAAGCCTGGCTGATAGCAAGGTGTATATAGAGAAAGAAGCCTGGCTGATAGCAGGGTGTATATAGAGAAAGAAGCCTGGCTGATAGCAGGGTGTATATAGAGAAAGAAGCCTGGCTGATAGCAAGGTGTATATAGAGAAAGAAGCCTGGCTGATAGCAGGGTGTATATAGAGAAAGAAGCCTGGCTGATAGCAAGGTGTATATAGAGAAAGAAGCCTGGCTGATAGCAGGGTGTATATAGAGAAAGAAGCCTGGCTGATAGCAGGGTGTATATAGAGAAAGAAGCCTGGCTGATAGCAGGGTGTATATAGAGAAAGAAGCCTGGCTGATAGCAGGGTGTATATAGAGAAAGAAGCCTGGATGAAAGCAGGGTGTATATAGAGAAAGAAGCCTGGCTGATAGCAGGGTGTATATAGAGAAAGAAGCCTGGCTGATAGCAGGGTGTATATAGAGAAAGAAGCCTGGCTGATAGCAGGGTGTATATAGGGACAGAAGCCTGGCTGATAGCAGGGTGTATATAGAGAAAGAAGCCTGGCTGATAGCAGGGTGTATATAGAGAAAGAAGCCTGGCTGATAGCAGGGTGTATATAGGGACAGAAGCCTGGCTGATAGCAGGGTGTATATAGAGAAAGAAGCCTGGCTGATAGCAGGGTGTATATAGAGAAAGAAGCCTGGATGATAGCAGGGTGTATATAGAGAAAGAAGCCTGGCTGATAGCAGGGTGTATATAGAGAAAGAAGCCTGGATGATAGCAGGGTGTATATAGAGAAAGAAGCCTGGCTGATAGCAGGGTGTATATAGGGACAGAAGCCTGGCTGATAGCAGGGTGTATATAGAGAAAGAAGCCTGGCTGATAGCAGGGTGTATATAGAAAAAGAAGCCTGGCTGATAGCAGGGTGTATATAGAGAAAGAAGCCTGGCTGATAGCAGGGTGTATATAGAGAAAGAAGCCTGGCTGATAGCAGGGTGTATATAGAGAAAGAAGCCTGGATGATAGCAGGGTGTATATAGAGAAAGAAGCCTGGCTGATAGCAAGGTGTATATAGAGAATGAAGCCTGGCTGATAGCAGGTGTATATAGAGAAAGAAGCCTGGCTGATAGCAGGGTGTATATGGAGAAAGAAGCCTGGCTGATAGCAAGGTGTATATAGAGAAAGAAGCCTGGCTGATAGCAGGGTGTATATAGAGAAAGAAGCCTGGCTGATAGCAAGGTGTATATAGAGAAAGAAGCCTGGCTGATAGCAGGGTGTATATAGAGAAAGAAGCCTGGCTGATAGCAGGGTGTATATAGAGAAAGAAGCCTGGCTGATAGCAGGGTGTATATAGAGAAAGAAGCCTGGCTGATAGCAGGGTGTATATAGAGAAAGAAGCCTGGCTGATAGCAGGGTGTATATAGAGAAAGAAGCCTGGATGAAAGCAGGGTGTATATAGAGAAAGAAGCCTGGCTGATAGCAGGGTGTATATAGAGAAAGAAGCCTGGCTGATAGCAGGGTGTATATAGAGAAAGAAGCCTGGATGAAAGCAGGGTGTATATAGAGAAAGAAGCCTGGCTGATAGCAGGGTGTATATAGAGAAAGAAGCCTGGCTGATAGCAGGGTCTATATAGAGAAAGAAGCCTGGATGATAGCAAGGTTTATATAGAGAAAGAAGCCTGGCTGATAGCAGGGTGTATATAGAGAAAGAAGTCTGGCTGATAGCAGGGTGTATATAGAGAAAGAAGCCTGGATGATAGCAAGGTGTATATAGAGAAAGAAGCCTGGCTGATAGCAGGGTGTATATAGGGACAGAAGCCTGGCTGATAGCAAGGTGTATATAGAGAAAGAAGCCTGGCTGATAGCAGGGTGTATATAGGGACAGAAGCCTGGCTGATAGCAAGGTGTATATAGAGAAAGAAGCCTGGCTGATAGCAGGGTGTATATAGAGAAAGAAGCCTGGCTGATAGCAAGGTGTATATAGAGAAAGAAGCCTGGCTGATAGCAGGGTGTATATAGAGAAAGAAGCCTGGCTGATAGCAGGGTGTATATAGGGACAGAAGCCTGGCTGATAGCAAGGTGTATATAGAGAAAGAAGCCTGGCTGATAGCAGGGTGTATATAGAGAAAGAAGCCTGGCTGATAGCAAGGTGTATATAGAGAAAGAAGCCTGGCTGATAGCAGGGTGTATATAGAGAAAGAAGCCTGGCTGATAGCAGGGTGTATATAGAGAAAGAAGCCTGGCTGATAGCAAGGTGTATATAGAGAAAGAAGCCTGGCTGATAGCAGGGTGTATATAGAGAAAGAAGCCTGGCTGATAGCAAGGTGTATATAGAGAAAGAAGCCTGGCTGATAGCAGGGTGTATATAGAGAAAGAAGCCTGGCTGATAGCAGGGTGTATATAGAGAAAGAAGCCTGGCTGATAGCAGGGTGTATATAGAGAAAGAAGCCTGGCTGATAGCAGGGTGTATATAGAGAAAGAAGCCTGGATGATAGCAGGGTGTATATAGAGAAAGAAGCCTGGCTGATAGCAGGGTGTATATAGAGAAAGAAGCCTGGCTGATAGCAGGGTGTATATAGAGAAAGAAGCCTGGCTGATAGCAGGGTGTATATAGGGACAGAAGCCTGGCTGATAGCAGGGTGTATATAGAGAAAGAAGCCTGGCTGATAGCAGGGTGTATATAGAGAAAGAAGCCTGGCTGATAGCAGGGTGTATATAGGGACAGAAGCCTGGCTGATAGCAGGGTGTATATAGAGAAAGAAGCCTGGCTGATAGCAGGGTGTATATAGAGAAAGAAGCCTGGATGATAGCAGGGTGTATATAGAGAAAGAAGCCTGGCTGATAGCAGGGTGTATATAGAGAAAGAAGCCTGGATGATAGCAGGGTGTATATAGAGAAAGAAGCCTGGCTGATAGCAGGGTGTATATAGGGACAGAAGCCTGGCTGATAGCAGGGTGTATATAGAAAAAAGAAGCCTGGCTGATAGCAGGGTGTATATAGAGAAAGAAGCCTGGCTGATAGCAGGGTGTATATAGAGAAAGAAGCCTGGCTGATAGCAGGGTGTATATAGAGAAAGAAGCCTGGATGATAGCAGGTGTATATAGAGAAAGAAGCCTGGCTGATAGCAGGGTGTATATAGAGAAAGAAGCCTGGCTGATAGCAGGGTGTATATAGAGAAAGAAGCCTGGCTGATAGCAGGGTGTATATAGAGAAAGAAGCCTGGATGATAGCAGGGTGTATATAGAGAAAGAAGCCTGGCTGATAGCAGGGTGTATATAGAGAAAGAAGCCTGGATGATAGCAGGTGTAT